>JANZLX010000002.1:12051782-12062486 GCA_025531955.1 Erythroxylum orinocense | reverse complement strand
TGTAAATGACTAAATAGAAGGTAAATGTTGTAAATTTGTTTTCGTTTATGAGGACCATCTTATACTGTACTTGTACACTCATTCGTGTCTCTCTAAGAGAGAAAGTGACGGGGAAAAGATGGGAAAAGAAGCGCGATGAACGCGGTCAAGGTCAAAGAGAACTGCGTTGAAGTAACTCAGTGGAATTGAACATTCAACAAGAGAACGCAGCTAATTAACATCAACTTTATATATAATCATTGAATAGTAACTTAGACGGTAGTATGGCAGAAAGAGGTTGACCCACCAGAAATAGACTCGAAGTTTTGCAAATTATTTATGATAAAGATAATGCATGGGCATTGGGGTATACCTTAGGATTCCGGCCGTCATCGCAGAGGACACCCGATTTGAGCGGGAGATTTGTCTGTAGCAGTTGAAGGAAAAGGGAAAGAGGGCAGCTAGATATATATATAACCAAACATTGAAGGAAAAGGGAAAGGGAATGTTGCTGTTGACGACGGGTGGGGCGGCGACGTTGAGAATTTTTTTTAGGTGGTGGTCTCTGTGTGGACGAGTGCAGAGAAGGGTTGAATACAGGAGGCGCGCAAGAATGAAAACGAAACAGATGAGTTTTAATTTTTTTCCCCAACACTTCAACGACATTTACTTCATAACAACGTTGACATAATTATTTTCCCACGTTTTAATAATTAAATGCCTCATATAATTATCCAATTCCGTGTCGTCTGATAACAACGTCGATAAATATTCTCACTTTTCCTGATTTTTTTAAACGTCAGGAAAGGGCATACTTTTCTGCGACGTCTTCCACTCAAACGTCGCAGAATGTATACTTTTTTTGTAGTGTTTGGAGAAAGTTACACTAAATCTCATGTTTATTACCCAAATTCATCACTTATAAGACAATGAAATAAATACAGGAAAACATAATAAAATCCATATAAAACATGTCATTTAAGAGCCCAATATCAAGTAAATTAATCCCAAATAATATGTAAAATATCAACCTATCACATTGTTTTGAATTCATTCAAGATGAGGTTGTTTTAATAATTGTTTTTTTCATCTTTAATAACTCTTTTCTTTCTTATGGCTCCAAGAAGATATAAATGACACTCTCATAAAACTTGTAGTGTTTATTATCCTTCACCTACTCCTTAACCACTTTTTAAATAAAAAATTGGATACTTTAGCAATCATTACAATAAATTATTCTTAGTTCATCTTATACACACCTTATGAGTACTTAAAAGAAAAGGACCTTGTTTAATATTTAGTTCATCAAATTTAGAAACCTTTACTTTATATTATTATGTCGTTTATCTAACCAATGTTTGACCTTTTTATTCTTCAACACCATATAACTTGATAAGATCCTTGTCTTCTCTCCATTATCAATGGACAAGTTATTAAGCTTACACCTAGTTTTATGAATGAGATTTTACGTATTCCAAATTATTTGAACTCTTTTAATTTTATACTTAATGTTCATAATAATAGAGTTTTCTTTTCACTAAACAACTTAACTTAGTTTTTGATGATCCTAACTTTGTTGGTGAAATGAAACTTATAGGGATCAAAGCTTTCAATGTTTTCGCAAAATTCTACTTCTTTAACACTTACAAGTTACTTCCTCGTAATGATTAGATGAGTGCTCTTTAATATTATGATGGCTCACTTCTACGACCATAAGACCTTTATGAAATATATCCCATATATTAAGATCATATATCTTCCACCATCATTTGATGGTTTTACCTACAAAGCCTATAAATTCTATACTGAAGAAACTCTTTTAACTATAAGCTTAAAATACAATGCCTCATTAATAATCATATATTTTGTGAGTTAAAACACAAATTGTGATAGGTCTTTAGTGGGTGGTGTAAACTCTAGTACAAGACTATCACGATGATGATAATGATGAAGAAGAGATTGTTGAGGATTTTTTGATGAGATAGAAAGTTTCCTTGGTCAATTAGAATAGGCCATGGAATCACGTTTCACTTCACTTCAAAGGCATATTGATAAGAAATTTATTTGCTTAAAGAGACCTTGGATATAAGCATAACTAAACTTGGTGATGGAATTCAACTTTCAATTTTATATAAAACTTAAAGGAGGAATAAGCTTAAATTCATCATTTATACAAAGATTTGGATACTTTGATGTGATTTAGTTTACTTGGAACAAGTTTCAAAAAGCTTATGAGGATAGTTAAAGGATTCCAAAAGGTGTTAACATGCTTAGGAAAAAGTTAGGAAAGTACCACAGGCAAGAGCCCACCAAAAGTGCTTGACGGAAGAGCATTTTATGCTCAACCAACTTGGTAGACCAAATTAAGTTAACTAACCAAACAAAGAGCACTCCTCATCAATGAATGGTAGTTTGGTTAATAAAACTTGATTGAGCTTCAATGTTTAGGATTTAAACAATCATATTTTTCCTATATGGAAATGATTTATCCTATAAAAAACTAAAAGGATAAGGATAAGTATAAAGGTGGTCCTTAGAAAAAAGAAACAAAAGAAACTAGAGCTAATAAATATTAATAATGCAATACGAGACTTCAAGTTGTTAAAGCATTAAATTGTTTATTTTCTAGACTGAGAAAATATTGTTTTAGTGAGTTTTATGTTTCTACGAGATAACTTGTGTTATTATGAGCCTTAGATATACATTAAAGAGATTTCCAAACAACCAAAACATTGTTAATTTTATTTTGATCCATGAAAAGAAAAAGTTTAAACTGACTTCCTTTTAACCGCCAATAAGAGCAATAGTGAATTTGAAATTCTTAAGTGAGCTTAAGGAGTGAATGTCGGTCCAGGAAGATAGAACCACTATGGCCTTGTTTGGTGAAGAGCTAATCATCTCTTTTTTAACTGGTCAAATCACTTTAGCTTATTGGCTTTAAGAAAAAGCTTATAAATTTCTTTGGTAAAGAGCTGGTTGGGTTGGCTGATTTAAACCAACCAACTGATTTTCAACCAGCTCCTCTCTAGTAGCGTTTTATCCCACCAGCTAATATTTTTTTAGCCAAATCTTCATTTTTCCCTCATTACATTTATCTCTTTTTTTCTCCTCACTGCTGCCTCCTTGCCACAGACTGGTCTCCATCGTCGCTTTCTATTGCTTCGTCTGTTGCGTCATCCATGGGTGTTTAATCACCCATCGTGATCTTACCAATGGCAGCGTCGCCATTTAACCATCAACTGTGGCGAAATGAGACACTCCACTGGTGGCTTTCAAACTACTGGTGAGTTTAATCACAAAACCCAATAAAATAGATGCAATACACAGGCAATAAATCGCAAGGATAGACAAACACAGTAGCATAAATAAGGAACAACCTACAAATGGGAAGACCTTAAAGGGAGAATAAATTAGTGTGATGAAAATCACCTAATATTCCACCAACTTCACTCAGATTCAACAGAAATGCAACTAGAGATTGAAGAACAGAAGTGAAGTGTGTGATGGTGTCTGAGAGTATTTCGAAGAGAGAAGAAAGATACCATTCTGGAACCATCTATCAGTTGAAGACTAAAGCCTAAAATACGTGGAGACCAAAGTCCACTTACATGTCTGAAGAGCTTAAATACAAAACACAGTCATTTAATACAAAGTCAGAAGCAAGTCTATTAAACTTTGTCGTATTACCTTAACACAAGCTCCTGATGTTGTTACAAAAGGCAGTAGCAAATGACATGAAATGCAGACATAATAACAAAGTTGGGAATAATCATTTAATAAGATAGTAAATTAAGTATTCTATTAATTAATAAAATTGATAAATAATATGATCAATTTCTTATTTAATTTATAACTTATTTTAGATAAGTAATTAATAGTTATTTGATTGGTTTTATTTTTAATAAATAAAATTATAAAAATCATCTTATTGTTTTACTTTATTTACATTACTTATATTAAGTAGTATAATAATATTTTTAGTTAACCAAAGGATTCAATAATAATAATAATAATATGTTCATCTAACCAAAGGGTTCATACCTTTATATATATTTTTAAGTTATGTCCTTATAAGTCATTTTACAAGTAAACAGCTAATATTAAATAGCTAATTTTACCAAACATCTCTAATAAATAGCTAATGCAATTCGTTGGTTAAATCAGGTATATAGAATCAACTATCAGCTAACAGTTAATGCAATCAACTGTTTGCCAAATAGGACCTATAAATCATAAGAGTTTCTCTCATCATAACTATTCAACTATTATGCTAGTCTTATGGTATTGATATTCTATAAAACACTCTTCTCTTAACTATTTAACTATTATACTTCTGTTGTGTTATTGATATTCTACTTATTATACATATTATGTCTTGTGCATATGAGACCTAGAACTACTTACTCAAAAAGACTAGGAATACTGAGGTATCACCTGTTTAATTTCTGTAGCTTAATAATGCTATATATTAAGTTAACTAATTATATGAACATATTATTTTTATTATTTTCAATGTGTTTTTGGCTTGCATACAAGTTATTTAATTAATTTTTATAAAGTGTTTTCAGATTTTGTTACTCAATTCACTCCTCCTGTCGTAAGAACCTTTTCAACCACAATGAAATTGGAATGATTTTGCCAAATTTCTCATGTAGTAATCCAACTTAAATCACAAAGCTCAACTCAACCTTCCCTTTGTAATCATTGACCAACATTTTTATTTATTTATTTAATGTCTTACATCACTCATGTTTAAATGTTTCACTCCACCCTCACAACATAAGTGTTTATCACAAGCAATCAAAAAGGACAAAAAAGAGAGCTACGATAAAGCTAACCTTTTTATTAATCAAATCTCAAAGATGTAATAGAAAGGAACTCAAGTTTCTTCCAACTTGAAGTGCTTTACAAGAACACTACTTAAAAGTAATCCTTACTTGAAGCTCTTAAAAAGGACTTTCTTTTAAAGATCTTAACTCTTTTACAGATTATTGAATGCACAATGCTCTACACAGATGAACTATAAAAGAATCATTTATATAATCTTACAAGAAATTAGTGACTAAATAAGTTAAACCTATCTACTTTCTTCACAAATGCCACCAATTTAATGGAGAGATATCATTTTTTCGATTAACTCCATTAAGTTAGTGGGGAGTTATCCATCTTAGCCCACTAACCCTGTTTTTTCATATAGATAAGTATTTGGAAGATTTCTATCCATTACCACATCATCCAACCCACTTTCCCACTACTTAACGAAATGCACCCACTTTGTAAGGTAATGCTTCCACTTTTTTATGCCACTACTTGCATATTCTTACCATATGTCACCACATCAACGTATTTTAAATCAAATTGCCACAATGAGACTTTGGTTTAACCTTCTAGATCCATCTTTGTGTATGGTCCACCCAAACACGTCTGTGATGGAGTCTCATTGCTCAAAGAACTAAGCTAGCTAAAGTCTAAGTTATTGTATAATAAACCTAGCATGTTTACATACCTTTCAACTTCTTTATCAAAGTTAAATACCTTCTCGTACCCTCAAACTTAGCATAACTTAGTTGCTTTATCATCTTTGGTCTGTCATCCAAATCTTATATTTCATGAAAGATTTCTACCAATGCGAACCAAATCATGTCAACACTCACCTACTCTTGAGCTTTCATCAATGATGCAAATTTTTGTCTTGCCAACTTATAAGTATTTTCCATATTCTGTCAACTCGAATGCCAAGCATGGGCTAAGGTTTGCCAACACTTACATGATTTTGTAACTTAAACTTATAGGTCTAACAAACCATTCGTACTAGAAAAAACTCGACACCCTTATAGAAATAATTTGTGAGCACTCCTTTAAATGTAGTTCCTTTGAAGACTCTCTAGTTACAGTTTGCATAGGCACATCACATATATACCATTTTTCCTTTTCATTAATGTTGTCTTTGCTTTTGTTTGGATACTCCTTCACAAGGGCAACTATGTTCAATATAGATAATTATTAAGGTAGACTCCTTTTTTTTAGTCTTTACCTCCTTTTCTTTAATCCTTCGCGACTATGTAATTGATTTACTCCTCACTCACCTTCCATTTTCGACATTCATAAAAAAATTATAGCCTTTCACAAATAAAATAAGTAATATCATGTTTTGTCTATTTTTTAGACTAGTAATGAGAAGATTCACATAGCTTCTCCTTGCCTTCTCGTAAACATTCTATGCACCACCATTCTTTTTACCTTCATTAATAGTTTGAATGGTTAGTGGCATTTGAAGATCCACCAAAGCATTTATAGTTGCTATTGTGTTAGGGAAGCCTCCTAAATTCTGCCTCTAAAGCTCCATTTGTGCCTAACCTTACAAGCCCTTTATGAAGTTGAACAACTTGTCTTCATCTAACATGTTTTGCATGTCTAACATCAAAAATATGAATTTTCTCGCATACTCTCACATTGAGCCTTTCTTCAATCGCTTCAATGCTTACCTAACAAGCTATAAAGTGTTATTAAAGAGGAACTGGTCCATTAACTCCTTCATTTCTTTTAAGTGTCAATAGGAGGTCTATCTACACTAATGTCAATGGAGGTTCTTATTTTCCAACACAACTTTACATCATCTATGTGCGTAGTTGTGATTGACACCTTCTTTGAAATTAGATACTTTTGCATATTCCATAAGAAATTTTTGAGCTCTTTGACACTTTGTCTGCCATCAAAAAATTTGGGGCTCATGCACTTTCACCAAAGTAATTTATGACTAAACTCTTAGTTACATAGAACATTTAAACTCAAACAAGTCATAACTCATCTCTTTATGAGCCTTTGTCTATTCCTCAATTGCTTTCCTTGTCTCTTGAAGCTCAATTGCTATAGTTTTAAAATGTTTCAATAAAGTGACTAGAGGACTAATGATTGCCTATAATCAAGCAACAATATTCATCAAATTGCTTTTGTCCACAATTGTCACCAAACAAGGCTCTAACACCAGTTGTCACGAGGACTTTCTCAGAAGTAATGAAATTGGAATGGTTTTACCAAAGTCCTCATATGGTAGTGAAGCTTAAGTTTCAACGCCTAACGTTCAATTTGTATTTAAGTGTTTCACTCCACTCTCACAACACAAGTACAACAATAACAACAATAATAACAGCAACAACAATTCAGTAGAAATCTTATTGAGATGTAGAATCTAGGGAGATCTAGAAGTACACAGCTTTACTCTTAACTAGTAGAAAGGTTGTTTTCGATAGACCCACAAAAAAAATAAAAAATAAAAATCAAGACTAAAATAAAAGGATAAAATAAAATATTAATGAAATTATAAAATCAAACAGAAATAAAAAAATAATAAAAGATACATATTAAAATAATACAAAGTAATAATAAAAATAAAAATAAAAATAGACATAGACATAAACATAAAAGATAATAATACAATAAATTATAATTATAGTTATAAATAAAACTGTACAAAGTAATAAAATAAAAAATACGATAAAGTTAGAACAAGGAAAGAATAAAAATAAAATATAAAATAAAAATTATAAATAAAAGATAAATATTAAAAATAATGAAAGTAAAAATAAACATAAACATAAACATAAAAGATATTAATAATAATAAATAAATACTCATAAATAGAAATATAAAAATAAGTAATACATTAAATATTAAAAACAAGGTAGAGAATAAAAATAAAAGATAAAATAAGTAAATCAATATACAAACAAGAAAGAAGACAAATAAATAAATAAAACAAACAAATCATTATAAGAAAACATTTAAGTTAGTTAAGGAAAAGTTTAGGCCAAATAACTAAGAGGATAGTATTACATACTAAATATTTAGGCTAATATGAATGATTTCCATAAACAATCAAAAGGAGCAAATAACAGAGTTACATCTAAGCCAACCTTTTATTAATCAAATCTCAAAGATGTAACACAAAGGAACTTAATTTTCTTCCAACTTGAATAACTTCAAAAGAACCCCTTACTCGAAGCTCGCACAAAGAACCTTCTCCTAAATATCTCAACTCTCTTACAAATGATTGAATGTATAATGTTTCACACAAATGAACCGCAAAAGAGCCTTTATATAGGCTTATAAGAACTTATGGACTAAGTAAGTCAAAACTACCCAATTTCTCAACAAACTCTACCAAAGTGGTGTGGAGATGTCACTTCTTCCACTAACTCTACTAAGTTGGTAGGGAATTATGCACTTTAAGCCATTAACTCCACTTTTACACATGGGATAAGTATTTGGAAGATGTTTATTCATTATCACGTCATCTGACCCACTTTCATACTACTTAAAGAAGTGCTTCTAATTTGTAATGTAGTGTTTCCACTTTCTTATAAATATATTTTAATAAATTTTTTATTGATTGGTTAATTAATTAATTAATATTTGTTAACATTAATATATAGGTTCATATCTATATCCTCTTTATATAATGTCAAGATCATTATATATGCTTTTATAATTGAATCGAACATTGATAAGAAAATGTACACAATTACAACAAACAATTGTTTTATTAACAATTTTTTTCATAGATAAACTTCTAAATAAGTTGAATTATAGTAAATTAATTAGTTAAAAAGATGCTCCGTATGCGTTACTATGTGAATTTACTTAATTTAATAGTCCATAATGGATTAATAACTGGTTCAGCCGAATTTTGCTGGACTGGAATATCATTGTTGTGATCCATGACCTTGAGTAATTTTCGACTATGGGTAACCTGTAAAGCAAACAAAGACACTCCGAGGGTTGTTTCCCAGAAGGTCCCTCCGACGCTCAAGTCAGTATTTTGAGAGAGTTTTGGTTTCTATAAACAAAGGAGAAACTAGGGCTTTTAGTTTGTACCTCTATCATAGTAGAATAGTACCTTATATATGTTATAGGTTGCCGTTAGGTTTAGGTTTTTACGTGATTCTTAGTGTTTGCATGGGAGATGACCTCTTACTACTGGGCTGTCTACACCTGGGCTTGAAATTGGGCCTCATTAGGCCGACCCGACCATAAGCCCCCCTACTCCTCGACTCTGACAGAAGAGAAGGGTCGGAGGAGTACATGAGGATTTTGCGGCTCATTGATACGTCCACCTGCTATCAGGTTGTTTGGTCGATTGGTCGGGTTGCTAGGACTTAAGAACGGTTGTTCGGCGTGCGGCAATGCCGGATGATAGCTCAGTGCGCGCCCTATGAGGGCGGTCTAGCCTCGATGGTAGATTTAATTATGACTTGGTGATTCGTGTCTTCTAGGCATTGTTCGAAATCCGAAACGGTGCACCTTCTCGACTGTCGCACAATCGTCGCGCGTTAGGGCTGATTGAGGATGTTGAAATTCGAAACGTTTGGTGTAATGATTGCTGACGGTTCGCATTTTCTGGGTGTCATCGAAATTTGGAACATCACATATCTTGGACTGCCACACTTTTATCGCGCTGTAACGTGTGTCCCCTCGTCTACCGTGCTGGTTCAGCCACTTAGATTTTTCCACGTAGTTGATCCGGATTGGCATGTTTGTTCGATTGATACTATAAATCCTGGGCAGAAAGTTTTTTCCTTGTTTTGTATGGCTTTTCGTAGTTTCTGTGCTTTACCTTTTCATCTTTTCGTCCGGTGTCGCCAGAATGCGTTTTTCACTATCGCCCCCATTCCGGATTTCAACCATCGGTTATACGTATCCTGTCTCCCTTTTTCCCTCCAAAATGGCCCTGCAATAATCAAGTTAGAGCGAGAAGTAATCCCTGACGAGGTCCTGTGATAGTAATAACTATGGGCTTGTAAAGAATTTGGCTGTCATAGGACTCGTCAGCACAAATATATCAGAACCTGTAATAGACAGATTGTTCGACTTTGTCATGAGAGGTTCGTTGATAATTCCTGCAGTAGACCGAGTAAGAAAGAGAGTATTTCTAGAGTAAGAAAAGCTCATCTGGTCGGGCTTGTGACCGGGGCAAACTTATTGGAAATAAAAATATTTTTACCCTTCACTGTTATCTTAATTTTGTTGGATGAAGTTCATTGTGTGAGAGGTTGTCTTCTCGAATAGTACGTTGCGAACTAGTGCATTCGGTCGGGCGAGGCTGACCTTTTAGGTCTCGTCAGGTTCTCGTGATCTTGTCTTGATAGCCCGACCGATTGATGCCGAGTGCCGAGAATTGTTGAAGGTCAGTTTATGTCGAAAATATTGTCGAAAAGTCGTGACGTCGAGACCCGAGCATTGCTCAAGGGTCAAACTATGTCGAGAGCATGTCGAGGCTCGAGCTTTGCTTGAGGGTCGAGTTTTGTCGAAAACGTTATGTCGAGACTCGAGCTATGTCGAGCTATGTTGAGCGCATGTCGAGGGCTGAGCTTTGTCGAAAACATTATGTCAAGACCCGAGCTTTGCTCAAGGGTCGAGCTATATCGAGCGCATATCGAGGCCCGAGCTTTGCTCGAGGGCCGAGCTTTGTTGAAAACATTATGTCAAGCGATTTGCCTTTACTATAGCACGTTTTGGTGATACTCCTTTTGCCGAAGAATTTGAAAGTTCTTTATTAACGATGGCGAAACCATTAAATAACATGGCTGATGGGATCAGGAGAAAGATATCCACTACAACCCCGTAAGCAACAATAAAGTATTAAAGATAGAAATGAACAAGTAGAACAAAGCTTATCTAGTGGTAGAATGTCTTTAGATTTTGTGAGTTCCATGGCCTCGGTAGGAC
>JANZLX010000002.1:12020787-12039811 GCA_025531955.1 Erythroxylum orinocense | reverse complement strand
GTGTCAAGATCTCTCAACTTTCTCTATTTCATTACTGTGATTTTTGATATTTCTGATAAGCAAGGTTTAAGAAAAACATTTACAAACAAGAGTTAAAATAATTTGTTACTGAACAAGTTTTTCTAAACAAGAAGTTTTCCTTGTAAAAGGGGTTAACGAAAAATTAACAACAATTCAACCCCCCCTTCTTGTGTGTTTGTATATCATTTATTAACGTGTGATTAACTTCAACAAATAGATAGAGTGTTGAGCCAGAAGTGTGGGAGAACTTGATCTAGGTGAACTTGTTTATTATCTTGTTGGAAGAAAATATGATATATGCTATAATTTGGTTTATTCATGAACTTGTTTTTGTAACAGGCTAAACCAAAAGCTACTGAGTGGAGAGAGAAGCCTATTCATAACTATGAGAAATTGGTAAAGATTTATGGTCATGATAGAGCAACTAGGGAGCATGTTGAAACAACACATGAGATAAGAAATAGGCGCACCATTTCTATCGAAAGTGGATTTTCGAACAACATGTATGATATTGATGACATGTTGTTTCACAATGAGTTAAGTTTCAAAGACAATGTAATGATGGATGGTGATTGTATTGAATCTCCAGTGGGAATCCGAGCTCAGTCTTAAAATGCAAACGCAAATACATCTAGGAAAAGGAAAAACAGGGCATCCTCTGATGAAAGTGAAGAAGTCATCAAAGATGGACTTAACAAATTTGCTAAAGCCACCATAAAACCCACTTCACTATTGGTTAAACCACTTCTAATTCTAGAAGAAGAACTATATAATCATTTGGTGGAGTTGGGAGTGGAAGCTTAAAAATTTTATGAAAGTTATATCTCTCTTGTTCATAGGTCTGATGAGGTGAGGGTGTTACTTGATACACCAGTTAATAAAAGTAAGAATATGTTGAAGTTTATGATGTCTTCTAAGGAATACTAGATGATATTGTCATTATTACTATATCTTAGGAGTATGTTGATGACTTGGTGTCTTTTGGATACTAAAGTTTAGTATGTCTAGTCCCTTATCCCTTTCCTATATTTTGGTCAGATATTTTATGCATGGAATTGAGCATGAAGCTTTTCAATTTGAAATGAGCATGTAATTGAGGGAATTGCTTGTTTTGCAATTTGTTTTCGATATTTGTCTCTCAGTTGATGATTGAGTAGCAACTATATGAAGATTGAACTTTTCTTCATTCGTTGCTTTGATATTGTTTATTCTGACCTTCATCATTTATAATATTTTCAATACATATGATGAATATTTTGATTTTTTCTTGCATGTTTTGGTTCACGAATGCGTGTTAAATTTATTTGTTCTTAGATATATAGATTATTGATTTTATATTACTTTCGATTTGAATGATGGATGGATGTAAAGCCAAAAATGATGGATGAAATGGTAATTTTGGTGACTTTATTGCTCATTTGGAGTGAATGACGGTAGATAGGTTGATTGTTTCTTTCTCTTATCTGCAAGTGGGTGCTCATATGTTAATTAGAATACTTACCACATCATCTTAATTTACAAATTTCAATGCCTTCCTCATGTTTCCGTGGCGTCTCTTTTTCAAGTGATCTTGTTTACTTAAAGGAAGCAAATGTGAAAAATCGAGCATGAGAGAGTTAGGTTTGAAGAGTATTGTGGCATAAAGGGTGGCAATCACGGGCTCCTCTTTCATTAATGAACCTGTTCAATGTTAATTTCTTTATTCGACCAGTTTAATCATTAAAGCGTGTTAGGAGTTTTATTGGGTGAAAAATTGTACGATTGGTTCAAGCGATGATGCTCAATTGTTCATTTAATTTCTGGATTTGATAGTTTTGTTGTGTGTATTCATATTGTAGCTTGAGTTTATAGGATTGGAAAAATAAACAGTTGTATTTTTTTTTATGTATATACTAATAAGAAAATTAAAAATAAAAAATTATCTTAAAAATGACGTGATTATTTTGCAATTATAGTGACATTAATTTCATGTTGTTTTGAAGTAGTAGCCCTCACAACTATTATAGAAAGATTACTCTAATCTCTCTAATGGAATATGATCTTATTAAATTGTAGTTGATCTTGAGACATTCAACACACTAAGTAAACTTAAATTAGGTAGATTACATCCTTGACAATCACTTCTCATGTGGCTTCTATATTGATTAGGTGATAACTCTTATCAAAATATATCTTATATTTTATTCAGCCATAACTCTAAATTCATATGATCATGAGTCACTCCAAAAAATCCTACAAATTTAATTAATTAATTAGGACCCATTAATTTAAAATAAAACATATTTAGGTTAAAGGAGTCTTGAGTCACTCAACATGCCTTACAATAAATAAAATTTAGTTTTATATTTAAATAATAGAAGACAACAATCACATTCTCAAGATGTACTTAATATTTGAACAGGAGATTTAATTCTATTAGTCTCATTAATTAAAAAATGCTTGTAAAATATCATTCATATAAAACATACAATTTAAAACATGCAATTTCCCATACAAGTATAATCAAATTATATGCATGGAACATTAAGACATATTTGATTGTATTATTGATTTTTATAATCTAAAAATACTATTTCCAACTCTTTGGACAATTAATTAGATTAAATATGTTAATTGCTAAATGAATTAAGTTCTTACTCTAAATAAAAATTTTAAAAACAAATTTTGAATTCAATGAAAACTATTTTCAATTATCTTAACTCCTTGAATAAAATTAATTGAAAATATTTTTAAATAAATTACTCATCTTTCTTATTATAATTTACAAAAAAACTCTTTCTTTCAAAATTTTATAAGTTGTTACTATAATCTAATTAGAAAACTATTTATAATCTAAGTAGAAAATTACTTTTAATCTAACTAGAAATAAATTTTCTTGAAATAAAAATTGTTTTATAATGTTAAAGAAAACTTCTTCCAAAATTAAATAAAACAATTTTAAATTTAATTAAAAAATTTCTTCATTATTTATTTTGGGATTAGCTCTCAATTAATTAGAGAATCATTCCTTAATAAATTAGAAAAAATACTTTCAAAATTATTAAAGATTGCTCATTTTTCTTAATTAATAAATGAAAACATCTTTCCAAATTTAATCAAGAAAATATATTTTCTAATAAATCAAGAAATTTTTTATTCAAATTAATAAAGAAATAATTTGTAAGTAAATAGAATAATAATTCATTAAATAAATAAAATAATAAATTTAATTTATATCAATAAAATTAAAATAAATAAATTTTATTAAGAAACATCTTTTTTAATTATAAGAAAATAAAATTTAATTTTTAGGAGTTTAATTAATTAATTAAGTAATTTTAATTTAATTACAAATAATTAATTCTAATTTTACAAACAACTTTTCTAAAATTTAAATTTAGAATTCAATCTAATTATTAATCTTAATGATATTAAGAAAAAGATTTGATTTAATTTTTAATTTAAAATTTTAATTTTAAACACTTTTAAATTTTGTTTGGCTATAAAGTTAGTTTATTCTAACTTTGGGATTGCACTAACATTAATTACAATATTTTATGATATGGGTTTTATTATCCTAATAACCAAACAAATCTTATTCTTTATTTAGGTTACATTAACTACAAGAAACAAGCCAAAATTGATTCTTGTTAAGGGATATATTCCAATCCTAAAACCAACAACCATTGTTCCCAGTTAAGCTTTGATTGTGCTCCAAATTGCTGGTAGCAACATTAACTCTTCATCACTTTAATAGACGACATCTTTTGACCTCCTACTTTCGGCCTACTTTAGGAGCCCAAAGCCAAATGTTAGACCCTTAAGTCCTAATAGAATAATCGGGAAGGCGTTGGTAAGCTTTGACCAATGTTTGACACTCGAGATGACAGAACAAGGCAAAGAATCACAAGTAGGTAAGGAAAATGGACATTGTTGATGAGTTGGCATGTGTTGGTGAACATTAGAAATATTTGAAAAGATGTAAGATTTATATGTGAGACCAAAAGATAGCTTGAGATGGACCTTGAGTTGAAGGTTAGCTAGATCACATGTATGAGGGAGACAAGTGAGAGCTTTAAGAACTTAATGTGTGCTCAAATAAACAGACCATGACTAACTGACTTGACATGGGTAAACATTGGGTCGGACCAATGTGTTATGAAAGACTTTAGGATTAAATGACTCATCAATGGATAAAGATCAGGAAAAGATCTTAGATGATTTGGTGGATAAGATCACAGTAGATCTACATCAACTCTAAAAAATAAAGACCATACGAGAAGATCATCTAAAGATAGTGGAGTTATTCATGGATATATATGTATCATTCCTAGCTAAATGTAATTTCTTATCTTGTTAATAGTGATGTAGATAAATCCTATCAGATAGAGACCTATTTAGATGAGGATGTTATCATATTGGTTAGTGTGGTGAAATTTCATTAGGATAAGATGTGATCTAGTTAGCTCAGTTCAATTAGAATTCTAAATTGTAAAGCTAAAGATGCATATAAATGGCTGCTTTGAGACTTACTCTTAAGAGGGGATAAATAGGAGGGGAAGGAAGCACATTGAGAGAGAACATCCATTTGTATACTTTTGAGAAAGTAATAAAGGTTGATTTTTATCATAACTCTTGTATGTTTCTTGTTGCTTATAATTATTTAATATTTTTGTAGTATTCTTACTTGAGTGTGTGAATTAAACACTACAATGGTTGTGAGGCATTTGAGAACAATTTTTTTTAGTTAACGATCAAGTGGGGGAAGACTGAGTCTTGCTTATACAGAACTAAGTGAGATAAGGAGTAGGCGTGACTTCGATATAAGTTTGGTGTCTAAGAAAACCTTTTTACTGGTATTAGAGCCATATATTGATATGGCGGGAGGCAACAATTTGATAGAGCGTGTCAACAAAATAGAGGCACTTATAGGGCCAATTCCATAAGGGGAGGAAGAGGTCACTTCCTACTCATCTTGGTTTGAGATTTTGGAGGAACAAATTCAATAGTTGCAATATTAAATAGCAAACTTGATGAAGGCACAAGAGGATTCTAGATTGGAGATCATGATCCTAAGGCGTGTCATTAGAATACAGGATATTGGGAGTGCCAAAAGCACTTTAGTGAAGGTGCAAGAATCTTAAGTTTTCGATGGCAATCAAAGTGCCAAGGAGTTAGAAAATTTCTTATGGGATATGGAGAAATATTTTGTAGTAATAAAGGTGTCCAATTTGGAGAAGGTGTCAATCATGACTATAAATATGGTGGAGGATGCAAAGCTGTGGTAGAGAACGAGAAACTTCAAAAGATATCAGTATAGGTAGACCTTTCATTAACACTTGGGATAAAATGAAGAAAGGGCTAACGAATCAGTTACTCCTCAACAACACTTCATGGCTTGTAAGGGAAGTTTTGAAGAGGTTTAACGCAAGATGACTCAGTGTAAGAGTATGTGAGGAAATTCACATCTTTAATGTTGGATGTGCAGAACATTTGTAAGGAAGACAAGTTATTCAAAATCATAAGCAACTTACAAGGTTGGGCACAAATGTTCAAAGGTAGAACGTGAAAGACCTCCCCAAATGTGATAATGGCTATAGATCCCTTGGTGGATCTCTATATGCCACCACCAATTTAAACTACCAATAAGGGAAAGAAGAATCATGGGACACGATATGGCTCAGAGAAAGGCAAGGAAAAGGTATGTGACTCTTCTCAATATAAGTCTAAGAAATAAACAAAAAAGGATATTACTTTTTTCATTTGTGAAGGGCCACAATTTGCTAGTGAATGCCCAAGATATAACATGTTAGCCCCCGAATTCTTTTCTTATTGATTAAGCATGATTTAAATTTATTATAAGGTTTGATAGAGTAATTTTGGAGTAATTAGCATGTCAACGTTTAGGAGGATTTATTGCATGGATTAATGGAATTAAAGTATTAATGTTGTAAGATTGTATAAGGGCATATTTGGAAAGTCACTTAAGTTTAAATAGACATAAGGCATACATGAAATGGCAAAAGGGACATCTTACATCCATTAAGGGTATAAAGAGAAGATGTTGTCTTGCTTTAAATTGAAGAAAGAAACGTGACTAAGGGAGAAGAAAGGAGAGAAAGAAGAGAAAACAAGCTAGGGTTTTGGAGATTCTTGAAGAGTTTAAAGACATTGAAGCTAAACAAGTAAGTATAAGAATTAACCCATCTTGATTTGTTGGATGAAGCATATTAGTGATGTTAGAAGTGGAAATGAAGTTGAATATATGCAGGAAGTTGTTGATGAATGGTATTTGTAAATGTTTTATTTTTAGTTAATGATCAAATATAGATTATATATTGGTTTGTGAATGATATTGGGTTAGAATGAAGTTGAAAATGAAGTAAAAGAGATGGTTTAAGTTTAATATGGGTTATAGGTGAAATGTGGGAAGCTAAAATATGGGAAATGTAGAAAAACATGTTCTCGGCGTACGTTTCTGTAAAAGTTTGCCGCGGCGAAGTCGAACTTTCCTACACAAACATGCTTTGGTATTTTAACGATAGCTTTTTCTATAGTTGTCCAAATGAAATGATTTTTCATTTGGAGTAAACTAAAGGCATAGGGCTACAAATTTAATGAAGGAATTGAGTCTTAATTCAGTCTCTAAGAATTTCAAGGTTTGGATGGAAGTTGAGCACAAAATTTTTGTTTCAGTATAAGAATAGTCCAAATTGTTGAGATATAACTTTCCGATTACTGAACCAAATTGAATGATTTTTAGTGTCATTAAAAACTTAAGACATTGGGGAACATTTTTCTAGAAGGAAGTGTTATCAATTTCTTCATTTACTTGATCAAAATGATCATGGAGAATTGACTTAAAGGTTTGGATTGATGGAAGAGTTTTGGTTCAGGAAGCTTAGGAAATGCACGGGTTTAAGAACCTTAATATCTTTTTAGTGAATGTATTTTCTTAGGGTTCTCCAATTAGAATTCCTATTGAACTAGGATTTTGTTATTGTTAAAGGAAATCAAGAAGGGGATCAAGAGAGGCAAGTGGAGCAAGAGGAAAGACATCCTTATGCCAATTTCTTAAGCAAGGAATTCAAGGTGGGTACATGTTTATAATATAGTAAATAAGCCACTAAATATTTTCTTTAAATCAAGGAAGTTTAATGATTTCAATTGCATAATAGATGTTGCATTTATTGCTTCTTGAATGGATTGAGAAATTGTTATATGTTTGATATATGAGTTGTGTTGATGATTTATGAAAAGATTTTGAAAATGATTCTTGTTGAAAAGATACATGTTTATGAAATCATGTTTTCGGAAGTGGTTTTCAAAATATCTCATGTTCATGAAAAACAAGTTTCCAAAATGTGCCATTTGGGCAAACTTTTTTTAATTCATGAATTACATGTTATGTGGTTTGGTGTAGTCTATTCAAGAATGTCACGTGCACGTTGACCAAGTTAAATGCTTCTCCTGCCTGCCCGCTAGTAGCACGGAGCTATTTCATAGACTCCCTCATGTTTACGTCTACGCAAAACAACTATGTGGGATTGCGATAATACGTCAAGTTTACGACTACACAGGACCATTATATGGAAATGTGTAGTTCGTCATGTTTATAGATCTACCCAAACTATTCTGATGTGCTTATGTGCTTATGATATGTTAATAAGTCTGATGCATACATGATTTATAATTGTGAATTTTGTTTAAGAATTTGAGAACGATACGCTTTATGAATTCAATTAGAACTTTGTATTGGCAAATGAACATTTCAAAGGTTTTAGTTATTTTTCCGTTATAAACTGTTACCCACGAGCTTCAAGTTTACTCCCTCCATTTCCGTCCCATCTTCAGGTGAAGAGCATAAGATCGAGTAACCAAGAGTCGAGGCATCACTCCACTTTTGAAATGATTTTGTATTTTAAGCTAGTTTTGTAAAACAAGGCTTTAGATGCATTTTGAGCAATTCTAGTTTATGTAAACTTTGTATTTTGGGATGATGTATTATGGCTCGAAATGCCCATTAAACTTTATAAAGCTCTTCTTTTGGATATTAATGCACTATAGTCGATGTTTGCTCTTAGCTTTTAAATATTTCGCATTGCATTTAATTTATAAATGAGATTAAGAATTTGAAAATTTGCTTGTGTTTATGTTCAAGTTCATTTTGTTTATGGGTTTTGGGTTCTATCTCGTGGGTTTTGCCGTGGCAAAGTCAAGAGTTCGCCACGGCGTAATCGACCCGAAGGTGTTTTACCTTCAAACAGCGACTTCACCGTGGCGAAGTTACAATCATTCGTCATGGCATAATTAACCTAAAGGGAACATTTGGGATTTCTCCCATATGTTCACCGGGTGAAACAATAGTTAGCCACGGCGACCCCCTTGCTTCCGGAGGATTTTTCTTTTAAATTTCCAAATTCTAAGTTTTCCTCCATGCTCAAGCTTCATGATCCCATGTCCGATGTTGGGCTCCGAAAATGGGGTCCAACAGAACATTGGTGAGGATTAAATGAATTCCATTTTTAGGAAGGATAAAATAGAAGTTAGTAAAGACTCGATAGAAGAAGTCTACCTTAATATTTATGTTACATTGGGTGCAATGGACCTAATAAAGGAGAATTTAAATAAAATCAAGGACAAACCAAATAGAGAGGGAAAATGGTACTTGGGAGATGTGCTAATAATTAATGAGTTTTCGAGGGAACCATCTTCAGAGGAGGGCCCATAGATTATTTCAACAAGAACGTCGAGTTCTTCTGGTGGGGGTGATTTATTAGACCCATAAGTCCTAATAGCATAATCATGTAGGTATTTGTAAGTCTTAACCAATGTTTATTATTTGGGATGATGGAATAAAGCAAAGAATTGTGAGTAGGTAAGGAAAATGGGCATTGTCGATGAGTTGACTTGCGTTGACGCACATTAATAAAAATCTTTGATGAGATGCAAGATTCGAATATGAGACCAAAAGATAGCTCGAGATGGTTCTTAAGTTGAAGGTTATCTTTCATATTCATAAGCCAGACATATGAAAGCTCTAAAAACCTAATATGTGCTAAAAAAATGGACCATGACTAATAGACTTGATATGTGTAAGCATTAGACTAGACCAATATTTAATGAAAGGCTTTTGGGCTTGAATGACTCATCATTAGTGGATAGAGATCAAAAAGATATCTTGAATGATGTGGCAAATAAGATCACAGTAGATATATATATGCTCTAAAAGATAAATACCATGTAGGAGGATCCAAAGATAGTAAAGTTGTTCATAGATATGGATGTATCATTCCTAGTTAAAATGAGATCTAGTTGTTCAATTTAATTAGAATTCTAAATTGTAAAGCCAAATGTGCCTATAAATAGCTTATTTGAGCCTTGTTACTAAGAGGGGAGAGATAGGAGGGGAAGGGAACATAATGTGAGGGAGAATTCCTTTGTATACTTTTGGGGAAGAAATAAAGGTTGGTTTTTACCATAGCTTTTGTGTGCTTATTGTTAACTATGATTGTGTTTATTGTTACCTATGATTATTTAATAATTTTTTATTACTCTTACTTAAGTGTGGGAGTTGAACACTATAAGGGTCGTGAGGCATTCACGAACAAAGTTTTGTTGGTCAACGATCACATGTGGAAAGGTTAAGTTTTACTTAAACGGACCTAAGTGAGATTACATAAAGTAGAGCTAAAAGGTATAGTACCTTAATGAAATTGTTTCATTTAGTTTACTCTACTAAAAGCATAATTATGGGTTACAACTAAAGGCTTTGCTATAGTATAATAATGTTGAATCTAAATTCATTATCAAATACTCACAAGAATGAACTAGAATTTTTATAATGTTCAATGCATGATAAGAAATAGATTGTTAAATAAAAGTGCTTGATCCAATTTTATACAAATTTTTTGTATGTGTTAGATCAAATGAGACTTATATTTAACATAAGGGCAAACATACAAAGCTAGATAATCGGGATGATCCTTTTATGCCATGTTGGCTAAATCAATAAAACAAGAATCATAAAGTTACATAAAAGGATATGCTAAGCCTTTGAAAGAGTCAAAGTTAATGATTAAATGATATATAGCTTGGTTGAAGCATATATTATTTATTAAGTTTAGAACTAAATTGGGTAGTAAAAGCTTGTGAGCTATCTAAAAGGTTAGATATAATCCTATAGATCCATTGAACAAATTGTTTGCTTTAATGTATACTTCTAGAGGAATAGTTCTAAAGATAAATAGTAAGCATAAGATGAAATTGAAAAGTTCAAATTTCATGACAGTACAACCAATTGGTACTAGTGCATTTGATGATGTAGTTGATGTATTGTTGAAAGGCTACAATACGTTGAAAGATTCACTTTTATGATGAATTCAAAGAGTTTGTTTTAGAAATACTTGTGAATTTATCATGTTATCAAGAAGGTTAGTGAGAGTATATTTATCATCTTCAGTGGGAGTATGTGGAGGCATATTGCTCAAAGAGAACAATAATTCTAATTTCCAATTATCCAAAATATAATTTTCCAAGAACAACTCGTGTTGGATATGAAAAGGTAACAACATAATTATGGGAATTAGATCTATATAGACAGATTTTAAGTTATTCACCTATTATAAGTCCAAGTATATAGATAATATACTAAAGATATTTAGGATTTGAGATATGAAATACATGTGAAGTATTAAAGATATCCATTATTTACGTATGAGTTGATATTTGAGTTCAAGGTTAGAAGGATATTAAATTTATAAGTTAATCCTAACTAAGGTTTATTTTACTTTGAACAATATCATTTTAAAATTGGAAAGGTTCCAATATAGTAATGGCTGGTAGTTAAGCTATAATATATTTTTTCATTTAGTGGAAATTATTATTTGGATCGATAAGTTCTTTAGTGGACTTGATATAGTTTCTTACATTGTTTAAGACAGTAATGTATTGTGGAACATTAGAGTCACTGGGCATGTAAAAAGAGCTAAGGTCTCATCAAAGATTCAAGGATATATTTATGCAAAATTTTCTTAGTTATGATGACAATTAAGATGAAAGTTATAAGATTTAAGCAAGTGCTATAGAGAATCTTGTAGAATTCTCTTACTAAGTCATTGTTCGAGCAGTGGCATGATCATCATATAGTGATATGGTATATAATACTTAAACGATTGGCTTAGTGTAAGTGGGAGATTATTGGTTTATGTCTTACAACCATTTGATTTGGTTGTAGTTTAATGACAATTATTTAAAGACATTCTTTACCTTGTAAATGTTTAGATGTATATGAAAAATTCTATGGGATAATTATACATTTCAAATGAAATTATAGTGAGATTATAATTATGAGATTCGTATTGCATTTATGTATTATCCCTAAATTGTTCTTAGTCATTGTTCTATTAAGACTAATCATTAATAGAATGTAAAAAGACTAACACACATTATGTTTTTCCTTATGAAGGAAGTAATCTATCTCATAGGCTAAAGTATGGAGATATTTAAACAAATGTGTTGGTGCTTATTGAAGAACAAGTTTACTAAACAAACCCGATATCAGAAATTCATTTGGATCATTACTTGTACGTGTATGAAAATTCTCATTATGATAATTGTATAAGCATTACAAGAGTTAAGACATTTAGTAACAACTTTTTTGTGACTAACTATCATTTCATCACAGATATGAGGTTTTTTTATGACAAAACAATTGATTGACACTATTGTTTCAATTAACTATGATGATTTATATTTTTTTTTACTAATACAATGGTAATTGTGACAATTTAGTACCTTTCGCAATTAAATTGTCAATATTAATATATTAATAGTGTCAAATTTTCTTTTATCACTAAGTTTTGTCACTAAAAGCATATGCAATTTGGCACCAATATAATTTTGACAGAAATGATTGTAATTGTGACAAAAACATATATTAGTCACTAATACTTTCCTTTTATTGTGACAAAACATAGTTTGTTCACTAATGTTTTTCTCTTGCTGTGCAAAACAATTTACTATCACATAATATTTTGCTTTTTGTGACAAAAAATTTTGTCAATAAAAATTCAATTAGTTAGTATCTACTTAATATTGTCACAAAAAAGAAACTATCATTATAGTCGTTACTATTTATAATTTATTGATAACTTTTTTTTGACTAACTATCATTTCGTCACAAATATGAGGTTTTTGTAACAAAACAATTAATTGACACTATTTTTTGGATTAAATATGATTTTTTGTCACTAATTCAATGATAATTGTGACAATTTAGTATTTTTCACAATTAAATTGTGACTATTAATATGTTAATAGTGTCAAATTTTATTTTATCACTAAGTTCTGGTACTTAAAGCATATGTAATTTGGCGTCAAAATAATTTTGGCAAGAATGAATTGTAATTGTGACAAAACATATGTTGGTCAATAATATTTTCTATTTGTTGTGATGGAACATAGTTTGGTCACTACAAGAGTTAAGACATTTAGTGACAACTTTTTGTGACTAACTATCATTTTGTCATAAATGAGGTTTTTTTTATGACAAAACAATTGATTGACACTATTGCTTAGATTAACTGTGATGATTTATTTTTTGTCACTAATTCAATGGTAATGGTGATAATTTAGTATCATTCATAATTAAATTGTTACTATTAATATATTAATAGTATCAAATTTTCTTTTATCACTAAGTTCTCTCACTAAAAGCATATGCAATTTGACTCCAAATTAATTTTGACAAGAATGAATTATAATTGTGACAAAACATGTGTTGGTCACTAATATTTTTTATTTGTTGTGATAAAATATAGTTTGGTTACTAATATTTTTCTCTTGTTATGACGAAACGATTTACCGTCACATGATATTTTACTTTTTTTTATGAAAACTTTTGTAAATAAAAATTCAATTAGTTAGTGTCTACTTAATATTGTCACAAAAGATAACTATTACTATGGTCACTATTATTCATAATTTTTATGACAAGAAATTTTATTGTCACTTGATCATCAACTTTTTATTACAAAGGATATTGTCAATATAAAGATAAATAGTTCTTGTTATAATAACACATTAAAATTAACCACTTTAATGATTAATTTTGTTATTATTGTACAAATTTTAGGGATTAGAAACTACTAGTCACGATTTTTTATTATTATTTGCAAACAAATTTAAATAGATTCTTATAAAATATTCAAACTACATATGTTGAAAATCCAAAAGTAATATTTTACATATCAATAGATATTTTCTAAACATAACTTTGAAATTTCATCAAAATAAAAATAAAAATAAAAATAATGAAAATCTTGTTCCAAAATATTAAACAAAACTCTTAACCTATTCAAAATTTAAATACAAAGTTCTTGTCAATGCTCAATCATTGTCATCATCGCCTTCTTCATTTTTACTTACTGAATTTGTCTCATCATCATTCATAAAAAAATAATTAAAATAATATAGATTTAATTCAAAATTTGATTATATCAAAATTGGACTATCAAGTCAAGCCCTGATCATCTTTCAATTATGCATGGTTTTAAATTTGTCATATCATGTTTGAGTTTAAGTTGCATTATATTGTGAATGTGATTTCTTTATTATAAATATAATCATAATTATAATTGTATTGTTCATAATAATAATTACTATTATTTGCTATTGGAATATAATTTACATTTAATAATTTAAAAGTCTTTCGTACGATAGCAGACTAATTTTTTTAAATATAGGAATAATTTTTATAATAAGTAAAATCACAAACTTTAGAGATGTTATCCTTTTAGAAAGGGGAAAAATACATTATAATTTAAAGAATTTATAAATTGAATTTATTTTTAAGTTATTTATTTTAAATACATAATAAATTAAATGTATTAAATATATGATTCATAGAATCTTGATGGAAAGTTCCTGAACAATCCAACATTAATGTATCCTTAAAATTATGGACACCAACTGCGAAAAGTCATGAAAGTTCGATCAAAATTTTAAATTTTATATTAGTATAATGAAAAGTATAATTATATTCATAGCCCGCCTCCCGAATAGCTTATACGATTTTGGATAATTATCCGAACAATCAATAGTGAAGTTTCCACCTTATAAAACAAGTAAACAACCTCATACAAACCCTAACCCTTTTGATCCCCCTCCATAAGTTGCCCTTCCCTGTTATCCTAGTTCAATCGCTCCTTGATCTCTAAATCTATTCCTCGTTTCTCCTCCTTTTATTGATCTCGTCCCCTATTTACTTTTATTCTTTCTTGGATTTCTCTGACTTCCCGATCTGCATTTAGTTTTTTTGATTCTATTCTTGGTAATTTTTGTTTTCTATTTATCTATCGTCTACACTATCGGATGTTCCGATGGTTAGTTAGGGTTTTGTTTTAGGGTTGCGAACTTGGATTTTTATGTCGGTTTCATAATTGACGGCTTAGATTTGTGTTTTCTTTGGTAATTTTTGTATTGATTAGCATTGACTTTGTTTTCTTATGGATTTATTATTTTCTTGTTTGGTATCTATCATTTTTTTTTAATATGAGACAGAGCTTTTGTGATTTCGGATGTGTGTTTCCTAGATGATTTACTTTTCCTCAAATTTTCTATTTTATAGGAGAGATAGATGTACAAAAAGAACTAATCATATATGTGAGGTTCATATGTTCTTTTTCTTTTTTTAATGTGAAGAATTGATGAATCTTCAATCAAATTTTCGAGTACTAAAAAATGGCTACGTTATTTTTAAAAAATTGCATGCATTTTACTCTTTTGTGGAGTCACGTTAAAAGCTCACGAGTATTCCTCCCACTATTAAATTTGACCACGTATATCTTTAGATCGCTCCTTCCTTAGCTCATCTGTCCCTAGATTATGTTCTCTACTTAGACTCGATTGAACTTTTCAAGGGTTTTTTCGCCTGGCAAGGATGGCATTCGCAGTGGTGGAGAATACTGCACGGAATGACAGAAAACAAGCTCAATTTATCAAGAAACAGAAAGACTTTAATGGTTTCATTTCTGCTGTTGAGTACATTGCATTTACTGGCTATACTTGCCAACTAAGTTTGCATAGCAGGTGGAAATAATGGCGGAGATTGCATAAATCAGGTAGAAAGTTATGATCTCTTTGCTTGATTTAATTTTCAATTGCATCTTGTACTGTTATTAGTTGCTAAGCCTTCTATTGCTATTATAATCTGATAAATAATAAGAAATTATGCTTTCAGAAGAAATAAGTTGATTGGAGAAAAAACAAAGCATTTTTTTAATCAATTTAACTTTTTGACTTTTGATGATATTGTACTGGGTAAGGATTTCGAATGTTGTTGGTTTTTATGTTTATCTTTTTATAATCATTATTGGCTTTGTATATTTATATTATGACATGGTTTCCCCTAGCATTCTTTCAAGGTAATTTTGTGATGTTATTTTAAGTTTGATGTATGTCTTGGTTTAAGAGTAGCAAATAAACTAAGGGACCTTCATACTCTATTACAAATATGCATGTTTATATGTAGCTATTTCCACTACACTACCTCACAAGACCACCATTATTACTAGAATTAATTTTCTTTTGATTTTTTTTTGCTTGTTGACTTCATGAATTTTTTTCTTATAATTTGTTTTAGCTGCTTATGCTATTTGTTCCTAATAAGTAGTTATTTTTAAAAGTGTGAGATCGTTAAAATGGGTAATTATATGTAATAGTTAACAATGGTAGATCTTTATCAAATATGGATGATGAACAAAATGAACCTAGTATGGTAGAGGAGACAGAAGCTATAGAGGCTTATAATCAATAATCCAATGCATTAGTTGGAACTTCAAATAATGCAACTAGGCTAGAAGCACAAGTTCTTAGCACTGGTAACGTGATCTTCAAAATTATATAATTGTACATATTAATTTTTAATATAATATTATATATGTCTATTAATTGTTATTTTTTAAATAGAAAATATAAATTATGAAGAAAAAAACGTGGAAGAGGACTAACAATCACTGCTAAACTTGCCAAGAACAAAGCTGAAGGAAATCAATTTGATGTTCAAGAAAAAAAGCTGAAGGAAAACAAATTCCTAGTTTGTTGCTCAAACCTTAATTGGAGATCCCTTAAGTGCCACAACATCAAATACCTTAACTAGTCATGTAAGTTTATAAATTTGTAAAATCTAGAATAATTAGTATCACTTCTTCTCATTATCATTATATTATTATAAAATGTTAGTATTAAATTTATAGCTTAATATTTTATAAACTAATTAATTGATTCTATTTTTATTTATTTTATAGGAAACAAATCAATAGTAAACTGCGTCTGGAAGAATAGTATGGAAAATTTACATTGTAGAGTTTTAGCTTAAATTAGTACGTAATAGTTTGGGATAATTGTAATAAATATAATTTTCTTGAATATTAAAATTTTCAATGTTATATATTGGAAATTAAAATTTTGTATATTTTGGTGGTTTATAAATATTTTTATATATACTAATAATTTTTATTTGCTTGTATGATAATATCTTAGCACTAAAAATCTGTATCATTTATGAAAACTTCTATTTTATGGCTACTAATGCAAAAAATTTTATCGATTAAGCAATTAAATTTCTAAATTTAATAATATTATTTGTGATAAACACGAATACATTAGTGATAAATTTACTGTAAGATATAAACTTTATTTAGTTACGACATTATTGTAACATAAAACTTCCATACTTGTAACGAAATATGTTAGATAATGTGGTCACTTATGCATATTTCTTTTACAACTAATGCAATTCCATTGTTGAATTCATAGTTTTATTTGCAACAACAATAAACACAATAATGACAATATTTTTTGTAAGAACAAATTTTCATTTTTTGTCACAAAATGATATTGACACATTTTCCTTATTATATTAGTAACCAAGTAATGGACACTAATAAAATAAAGCACAAGTGACAAATATTTTGTCACTATTTTTATTTATTTTAGTGGCGATAATATTGTCACAATAAAATAAAGTGTTGTTACGATTTTTTTATCACTATTTTATATTATTTGTGTCGACAAACTTTTTATAAATATGTAAAATTACTGTGACTGTTAGTGTTGTCACACATTCTATAGTTTTTAATATCGATACTTTTGTCACAAAAATGTTTCATTATTGTGACCATTTTCTTAAATTAGTCTCTATTTTAATAGTGATGGAGATACTTATGCTGGGAGGTGATGACTTCAAAAATTGGACAATATTAATAGTAGTGGCTAATATTATTATGTTTTGTGACAACTTTTGCTTTCACTAAACATACAATTTCTTGTAGCAAAATGAGCCTTTGATTTGAGGTCTCCAAAGTTATCTTGTATAAGAATTGCTATGTTTTGATACCATTTATAACTTATTCTAATTATAAGTCGTTCAATTGGTAATCACTAGATATAGTTTGAACTATATAGAGGTAGTTAAGTGATAAAGATATGATTCATTATCCTAAATTAATTAGAGAGAATGTTATGTAGTTCTCGATTAGTATTAATTTGGGAAATTCTTAGTGAAGGCAGAATGACGTTTTGTAAATAGTTTACAAGTGTCATTAATTAAATTAGCAGTTAATGCCGGAGAAGTAATATGATTGGACTCAAAAAAATAATAAACATTAATTTCATGCTCTATGTCTAACCAAAACATTTTATGATGAAAGAATTGAATTATACAAAAAAATCATACACAGAAAGGTTAGTTAAAATCACTTTGATATTTTTAAATATTTGAGTGGTCATGATAGTGTTACTAAACGCTAATCTTAATATATGATTATAAATTATTTAATTGAAGAATTAAAGATAAATTAAATTTTTTTATTTATCTAATTTTAATTATAAACTATAATTATAATTTGTAATTATTGTAACATAATTGAAAAGCAGGAGAATACTAAGCTCCGCATGCCGCTACACAGCCTCCACACGATCAATATTCCCCTCTTGCTGAAGATCAATGCTCAAGCAACTCAGATAGGAGGCATGCAATGCAATTAATCAAAAACCAATTAGGAGTCAACATAGATCAGCAATTGAAGCGTGAATCGAAAGGGGATTCAATTTGAAAACACATTACATGAAAAGGATTGAAGTGGAACGAAAGCAGTCTCTGACTAGCCAAGGAAGTCTTTGGACTTGACTGACAATACAACTAAAAGTTTAAAATAAATTCCGTATTTAGGTTAGAAGCTAAAAGAACACTGTAAAATGAAGATGTTTATACTGTCATTCTAAAGATAGAATTGAGGGGCCTTTAAAAGGTATTAAGTAAACTTGTTTCAATCTATCTCTTATATACTTTGTAATCTTGAAAATTATTTATTCAAATGTTACTTCTCCTCCTTAACATTTGTGTATTTCCGTTGAATCTTTGTGATTGGTGAGAGCAATTTTTTTTTGTAAATTAATAACTTCTAATATATAATAATGTTTTATGATATCAATTTGAATTGATAGGGTAATTCTCAATTAATTACTATTCTTTAATTAATACGGAGGATAAACATCGTGGTAAAGAACTATATGCATAATATGGACAAGTTCCTTAATTATTATATCTCCATCCATAATAAATCATTGTTTGAAGAAAAAGCAGACTCCGTCTTTGGTGACGCTTATCATCGCTGGCAGGCTTATATTAGCATCAATATCTGAGCATAGGAAAAAAAACTAATTAATAATGTGAAAATCATTACAAAAGTGGATGTCCCTAAACTTACAAGAACTATATGCATAATACCGACAAGCCAATGGTGGTTTGGTACGGTCTTTAATCATTATGTATTCATCCTTGGTAAGTAAAAGGGCTTGGACGAAGTCATTAGTACGAAGAAATACAATAAAAAACTCCATCTTTGGTCACGCTCGTCATTTACACAGCTGAAGGAACGCCCAATAGAGACAATCGCATTAGGATTGCAGCCAAATATAAGTTTAAGTTTATGATTAATATTTTATTCTGGTACTTTTAAGT
>JANZLX010000002.1:11998987-12012190 GCA_025531955.1 Erythroxylum orinocense | reverse complement strand
ATTATTATCATCTTATAAGAAAATAAAATATGATGAAAAATGTGAGTACTGAGAAGTAAAGTGGAGATTTTAAAGTTATTTCTTCTTATAAAATATTAATATTTTATTATATTTAACCATAAATATTCAAAGAAAAATAGAAAAAATAGAATTAATAAAAAACGAGTAGAATATGGGTATCCATGGTTCGAGTTTTACTCTACCCAAATCCATATCCATTTTTTTATGACTCAACCCATATCCATATCCATATTAATCGGTTTTTACGATTTACTACTCATATCTAAATCTATTGAGTCGAATAATGCAGATATAGATCGGGTTGAAAACCTATTGCCATCCCTAGTGGAAATACTGACATCCTCATAAAACGGATGTCCTTGGGCTTGCAGGAATTAAACGTGTTCATTACTTCGTTTTCTGCTGAGATGCCTACGTTTGCTGATCAATGGTGGAAATCATGACATCCTCATAAAACGGATGTCCTTGGGCTTGCAGGAATTACCTGTGTTCGTTTTCTGCTGAGATGCCTACGCTTGCTGATCAATGGTGGAAATCCTGACATCCTCATAAAGCGGATGTCCTTGGGCTTGCAGGAATTAAATGTGCATAATAAGTACAAGTCACTGGTAGTTGAATCAGGCTCAATTATTGTGCTTATAAGTCCTTTTATTTTCTGTTTCTTCATTTTTTGAGCCATCCATTTGGTCAATTATTGTGCTTCCTTTTCTGCTGAGATGTTTATGTTAGCAGATCAATGGAAATCCTGAAGAATGTAAACATCCTTATAAAGCGGATGTCCTTGGGCTTACAGGAATTATACGTGCATATAATACGGACAAGTCAATGGTAGTTGAATCAGGCTTTTGATTATTATATATTTATCGTCAACATTAGTGAGACTTTTAATGCATAAAAATGACGATAGATACACAACTTTTTTTCTAAGTAATGATTTTTGAAAAAGTATGAATTAGAAATTAATTCCCACACATTATATATTCAAGAGTTTAAGTCCAAATATTTTTTAAAACTTCTAAATAAGAAACTGTATCTTTGATTATAATTTGTATAACAAGCTGTACTAACTTTTATCATTTACAACTTAGTATATATTTTGTACTTAATGTTATTTGTATTAGACAAGATTTATTAAAATATTATTTTGTACAGGAGAAGTTAAATAAAAAATTTGATAAAAAGGACTAATTTCTTGAAAAACGATGAGTTGAATTTTCATTGCTTTAGTAATAATTACAGTAGAAATTTTATAAAATTTGTTGCTGTCATATTTGTCAAGGACAATCACGAGATTGCAAATTTCGTCCTTTCTCTTATACTGTACATCGCTCTTCTCTTTCACAGTTAGAATTCAATTTTGAAATCTATCTTTTTTTCTTAATTCTTTTTTTGTTCGCTTCTTTTATGGATTGATTGGCATTTTCACAAACTTCCTTTTTTTTTTTCTATCAATAACTTGTGGTCTTGTAAAGCATTTATGTCCACGAAGATTTGCAAAACTTTAGTTAGATATCATCCATTGTATGTTTCTCACTCTATCTTTGTTTCTTAATCCATGGGATTAATTATTAAAAACATCTTAAACTTTCATCAATTTTTTAATTATAGCTTAAAATTTCACTAAAAAAAATGGGTGCTTACCGACGGAAATTACCGACGGAGCACATTAACATTCCGTCGGTAATATAATTTACATGGATGTAATGAAATGTAATATATAATAAATTATTATTATACTCCTTATATTAAATTTTATTTTATTATATTCTATGTGATTTATATATAAAAATAAATATATGCAAACAATTAAAGAATATTTTTTCTATTTTTCATTAATAAAAATTTTATTATTCATTATATACAATTTATTATTCATTATATAAAATATTATTATTAATTATTTACTAAATATTATTATATTTTTTATGAGATTTATATTTAAAATAATATATTTTATTTTTTTATAGAAGTATATACAAAAAATTAAAGAATACTTTTTAAATATATTTTATATTTTTCATTAACCAACATTTTATTAAAATTTTTTATTTATTATTAATTATATACAATTTATTATTAATTACAAAAAAATATAATAATTAATTATTTAATAAATTTTATTATATTCTATTCTATGTGATTTATATATATAATAATTTATTTATATTTATATTTATATTTAGGCTTATAAGATTTGATAACGCCCTAACCCTAACACGTGTTTTCGTTAGACAAGTGGTATCAAAGCTTACAGGTGACTCCCACGTCTTGTGTTCGAATCTTGTCGTAATGATCTTCCGCTGATCGTTCAGTACCGGGTAGTATGGGCTACTCGCAGAAGCGTGGACTGCCACGGAAACGTGGTGGGCTTATAAAAAACTTTAGTTAGATATCATCCATTGTATGTGCCGCATTGTATCCTTGTTTCTTAATCCATGATATCCATTGTATGTGTCGCACTGTATTAATTATAAAAAAAACTCAAATTTTTTCAATTTTTTAATTATAACTTGAATTTTAAAAAGTAAAAATAAAATGTTAAAATTTTTATTTTTTTAATTCTAACCTGACATTAATAACTCCGTTATCTTTGTTGATATGATAATGTCACGTGTTCAAGAACTCTCATTAATAAAACAAGTGAGATTGATTATTGAAACTACATCGTTTCATTGTAAAACTAAAACGACGTCCTTCCATCAAGAGTAAATCATATCTGTCAATCCTCCCTCCTCCCATATGCAAGAAATCCCTAGGTTTTTCAACATTGTTTTGTCCCTCCTCCCATACTTCGACATTCTTTCATCCCTCCTCCCAGATGCACGAAATCCACAAGTATTTCGACATTCTTTCGTCCCTCCTTCCAGATGCAAGAAATCCCTAAATATTACAAGAAAGAGGGTCAACACAAGATTTCGGCCTTGGCGGAACGTGTAACTTGTTGAAGATCGATTGTCTAATGGAGATCTAGTGGATACTGTGTTGATCGATATCCTTTCTCCCTGATGTTGCTCAGCAAGTTCACGGGTCCCAAGTAGTATAGTTTAATATCGCCCCACAGGGAGTAATTGTGTAAGTACTAGGCTTGGATCACTCAATTAATTGGACTAAGCAATTATGTAAGAATGGGGAATTTAAATTAAAAGAAAATTTAACTATCAAAATAAATAAATAAACAAATAAAACCGATGCTTAAACAAAGATGCGAATATCTTTAGGGATTAATCCGAATGGAATGTGGTAAGCTTTAAGGATGGTTTCACTTTTAGCGTTTTCTATGGACTTTACCTGGATCAATTTATTAGGCGAATTTTTGGTTGATAGACGGTTGAGCCTAGAGTTTCTTAGATCCTTTTTCAAGGTATCAAAGGAGTATTACACAATAATCTTAGTCTACTATCTTAGCCTAGCAATCAAGCATAACCTATTAAGATCTTTGCCAACCTAGTTTTCTCTCATAAATTTAGTCTATGTCTAAATCTGAAATTTATAAGTTTCGTGTTTGGAGTTCCGTTATCAATTTTCATCTATCGATTCTTCAATCAACAACTAATGTCAACTAATGGTTGGCCAAACACAATACCAGTAAAATTAATCTCAAATAAGAGAAATTAAAACCAGAAAGCCATAATTATAAATCAACCAAGATTTAATCCACAAAATTAGCTTAAAGCTTTAACCCAACCTTGAAGCTTTGAGGAAACTACTCAATCATGATAGGATGAATACCACAGAAATTATGCTCAACAAACAACATCAGGAGAAATTAAATAATAGAATAGAAAATAAATGAGTTTCGGGTCTCCCTCAAATGTTGCGTCATTGTGCTCTCTGTAGCTCTCTCAATGGTGGATCTCTCCTCACTCACTGTGTGTGCGTTCTCTTGGAGTTGCTGCGTTGGTGTCCACTGCTCCCCTGTAGCGTGATCTTCCCCTCCTGCAGCGTCATATTCGTTTTCCACTATAGCAAGATGTTGGTGTCTGCTCCACTGTAGCTCCTTGTTGCTCCTCTGTGTTATGCGTTGTTTTTGTTTTCTCCTTATCTTACAACAAGATCAGCATTGTTCTATATACCACCAGCTGCCAACGTCTCTTCTCTAGCCTAACTTACATTGTTTTCTTTTAAACCACCGGCTAACGTGTTAGTTTTCTCTAGCCACCATTTGTCTTCAACATCCTCCACCTGTTGCTTGTCTCAAGCTCCACGCCTCAAGCTAGCTTTTAACATTCTCTCCTTACCAACGTTGAAGAGTATTTTCTATTTTTGGGGTGTAATCTGAATGCTGGTGGTGCGTGCATTCTTCTCGTCTGTTGGTATCCCCATTCTCTACACACATGGCATGTCTATGTTGGTGGTCTCTTAGTGGTGGGTCTGCTGATTGTTTTTTTATCACCGTTGCCCCCTCTTTGTGCACTCTAGTTATCCTCTTTTTGCCTTTTGCATGGTTCAACCAAGGTGGAGCCTCCTCTTGTGTTGCCGTTGTCCTCTTTTGTTATCCCACAATTTTTGTTGCTTTCCTTAGTGAGTCGGCGCCCCCTTGTAACGTGATGTTTGTTTCTTCTTGTGTGTTGGCGTAGTCTGCTGGAGCTTGAATTTTTTCTACTTGACTACGTGCGTCGTCCTCCCTTGATGGTGCACACCTTGTATTTGTTGTGCTCCTTAGCGTGATTTTTGTCCTCTGATGTAGCGTTGATTTCATTTGGAGCTCCTCTAGCTGGTGGGTTAACCTCCACGCTTGCGTGATTTTTTTGTTTTCTCTTGTGGAGTCGGCGTGCCCCACTGGTAGCCAGCCTCCTTAAGCGTGATTTTTTCCTTTGTTCATGCACACTCCTCCTCATGTTGTCGTCTAATGCTCCTATACTTCCTCTGCAACAACGTTTTGGACAGCCCTTAATGCTGCATTTTCTCCTTTGTTTTGCCTTGGACTGTTATGGTTCTTTATAACTAAAATCAAGTGCATTTCCTATTAATTAAACATGAACAATTATAAATGCAAATTTAGGTGAACTAAGCAATTTAGCAAGTAAAATATAGGTAGAACCTAATGACTGTATGCAAAAATTAAGAGAAAATGCCACTCATTTCAATGATAAAAATGCCTTCAACAGTCTAAGATAAAGAAGTCTCCTAAGAATGAGAAGGCAAAGAATACACATTCTAACATTGTACAAGAAGCCTTACTTATACTTAGTGAACAATCAAGAAGGAAGAATGATTTATTTGAGAAAAAACTGAGTGAAACATCATCCACTGCAGAGAATAGATCTCAAGAGTCTAACATAATGATGAAATGTCTGAATTCTTTAGAAGAATTGGGTATTGAAGGTGTGCAATATGGAAAAACTGTGAAGGCTTTACATAATTCTCTACTTTATAAGGATATTTTTTTGAAGATGACACAAACAAGGAAGCTGGATTAGATTATATTGCTTTAGTTATATTCTTACGTTATTGCATATCGAATTCTTATTGATTTGATACTTTTATATTAAGCACTATTCCATATTTTGAGCATTTTAAGTTTATGGGTTGTATAAATATTTGACTTAATTTTAAGTTTATATTCTGTATCAATATTTTCTATATTTGATTAAACATACTTGATTGAATATTTTATTAATTGTTTAATGTTGACATTGTAGATATATGGATTTCTTATTAGATTTCGAATAGATTCTAATGATGAACGGAAGAAGATAATCATTATTTCTGTAGCTAGGGCAAAGAACAAATATTTTCATTTACAAAAGCAACCATGTAAAACTTCAGCTCTATCAGGTCATGATTGAATATTAGAACTTTTGAATGAGAATCTTACAAAGATTTATAAAAACTTGAGAATGAGAAAGATAATCTTCTTGAGCTTATGTGATAAGTTAAAGAATTTATGAGGCTTAAAAGCAACAAATCATTTGATTGTGGAGGAACAAGCAGCAATTTTCTTGATGACTATAGGACATAGTGAGACAACTAGAGTCAATGCAGAATGCTTTCAACATTTAACCTGGACAATTTCGAAGTACTTTCAATAAGTCTTATGGCCCCATTTGGTTACACTCCAATCAACTATTTTTTTTAGTTGGTTAACTTTTCAAACAGCTAATAAAGTTGTTTGGATAACAATTTTTTCGTTAGCTGATTGAAGATAAACCGCTAAAGATGAAAACGCTCCTGTATGGGAGCGATTTCATCCAACAACTAAAGTTTTAACTATCCAAAGTCAATTATACCCTTTGTTTCTGCTGATGAGAGATGTTTGTCAGCTGTTGTTACTAACTTTAATCACTAATGACAAAAATGAAAACAAAAGCCAAGAGAAAAATGAAGACGACGAATTCGATCGAACTGGGATAGTATCTGAGTGGGAGAGGTAGGCGTTTAGGCGAGAACACGAGGAAGCTTCTGGTCAGGCAAGAATAAGTCGTGGAGAAACTTGAGGAGAGATTTAAGGAGGGATAAGAGGAGTGAATTGGAGTCACACTCAGCTGAGATGACACAGTTGACTTTGAAAAGAAGCGACTCGGTTTACGGGATAAGGGAGTTGAACTGTTTTGAAACGGATCGACAACTGATTAGGGTCTTGATGTCGGAAACAGAGTTGAAGATGAGAAGGACGACAGAGTCTGGTAGCTGATCAAAGCCATCCATTTCGATTAACGCAAGCTCTTTGTTTCCTCGAGATTAAAATCACAGTGGGTCTAGGCTTTTATTTTTCTTGTTCAAGGTTTCGAGGATTTCTAGTGGTTGGTCTTGGGTTTGATGTTTGATCATTGAAATAGGGGAAGAGAAGTTATGTGTTCGTGTGTGGTACCTGAGATGAATTGTAGTTGACAACGACTTTTTAGTTTTCATTAATTATGATTGGAAACCCCTGATTTATAAAATATGTATTATAAATAAAATATGAGTAATTGATCATCTTATATATTAATATTATTATGTAATAAATAAAAACGGAATAAATTTTAATTTTACTATCGTAATATTGATTATTAATTATTAATATATTTTTATTTTATTATCATATGAATTATTAATAAAATAAAAAGTATATATTAATTAATTAATTAAAATGGGAAGGGTTAAAAATGAATTTTGCAGGGAGAAGGTAAATTGGTTTTCCTTATAATTTTTTTTAGTCATGTTCTCATAAGTCATTTTATACATGAACAATTAATACTAAACAACTAATTTTACTAAACATCTCTAACAAACAGCTAATGCAATCCGTTGGTCAAATCAGTTGATAGAATCAGCTATCAGCTGATTACCAAACAAGGCCTATACGCAATTAATCTTATTGCAAAAAAAGTCATTGCTCCATCATCTTTTACTAATACATCTCCTGAGATTTAACATAATTCAAAATTCTTTCTATATTTTCAGGTACATTCATATATTTAATTAATATTTTAATTATGCCTTTATGATTAAAAATTATTTTAATATATTTTTTAATGTTTAGGATTATATAGGAGCAATAGATGATACACATATTGACGCACATGTTCCGACCGATGACCAAATACCATACAGGGGCAAAAAAATTAATCCAACCCAAAATATTATGTGTTGTTGCTCATTTGACATGCGTTTTACGTATATAATGGCTGGATGGGAAAGTACTGCAAATGACTCTCGAGTTTTTTTGGAAACAGCGACAAATCTAGCGAGTCAATTTTCTATGACTCCACAAGGTATTATATTATTTTAAATAAATATAGTACTTATGATTCATTTTTAATATCTTTATGTTAATATTATGTTCTTTTTATGTTAGGTAAGTACTATTTGGTTGACTCGGACTACACTAATATGCTTGAATTTCTTTCACCATATCGAGGTCAAAGATATCATTTGCGAGATTATAGAGGCAGAGAAAGACCTCAAGGTCCACAGGAATTGTTTAACTACGGGCATTCTTCATTAAAAAATGTTATTGAGAGATGTTTTGACGTTTTAAAAGCAAGGTTCCCTATACTTAAAAACATGCCGAGTTATGATATGAAGAAACAAAAATATACGTTTTTGCTTGTTGTGTTGTACACAAATATATTAGAATGTATGGACAAAGCGATGGATTATTTGAAAATTATGCTGAAAATAAAGAACAAATTAGGGAAAGTGAAAATAAAAATGATTATGCAAGTTCTCAAATGGAATATAATATCACTCCAGCACAACTTCGAGGCATGTTTTGGAAGCGAGATAAAATTGTTAGATAAATATGGAGTGATTATATTATTTCTAATTGATTTATGTTTCTTTTTGTAAATGATATTACTATTATGTTTTTAAGAATTATAGTATAATAGACATATTTTATTGATTAGAACGACTTAATATAATTTCTAATGTATGTTTCTAATTGATTTATGTTTCTTTTTGTAAATAATAGTACTATTATGTTTTCAAGAATTATGGTATAATGGACATATTTTATTGATTAGAACGACTTAATATAATTTCTAATGTATGTAATTGTATTATATAAATTAAAGTGTAATTTTTAAATAATATTTGATTTTCTTATATTTAATTTTATCTATAATGATAATTAATTATTTTAAAAATATAATTTATTATATTGTAATTATTTCACATAAGAGTATAATTACAAAAAAAATAGAAACAGGATATTAAAACTAAACATGCTTTTGTTTTCAATTTTTTATTACAAATCTCAACCAAACAGATTTTTGTTTTCAATTTTTATATTATAAATTTCAACAAAAAAAGGATTTCATTTTTTTAAGGAAAAAATAAGAAACGAAAACCAAAAACAACAATAGAAAAAAAAAACAGAAGTGGTATCAAAAAGTCATGGGAGAGCCAAACGTTTATTTCCTCCGTTTATTATAATAAAAGTGGTTCAATTGATATGTACTTACTAATTCAAAGGTCAAGGATTACTTATAATTGCCTTTTATCTGTCACTTAATTTTGAATATAAAACAAGTTTAGAATTTAGAAATTCCTACAACAAACACTCGCAGACAATTAAATTAGTTCTAATCACAACCTTTTTTATGACATTATCTTGATGATGAAGGTGGGGGCTTAACATTGTTTGGTACATTTTGCAAAGTCGCCCGTTGTTCACCCACCTAACTACACTTCCAATATATTCTTCAAGCCCATCGATGTTTACTAATCATTATGCACCGCCCACTTACTGGTTATTTAATTGTTAATCTACTCCCTTGATGTTGACTTAATTAATTAATTGATAATATTTAATTGGCTGAACAACCAGGAGGATAATTTTGATTCTTTATATATGTTTTTGTGTAACTTTCTGACATTAACAATCTGCCCTGAAGCACAGAAGAAACATCCACCAAAACAGATAGAAGTTTCCCATTTATGTTAATATAAAGTCAGGACAAGTCAGCTGTCTCTTAGTTTATATTTGTAGGTAATATACTTATATACACGAAAAAGAAGAGAAAAGTTATGGTATAATAGTTATTGAAGGACATTGCTAAGCTTGCAAGATAGATATTGACATAGCAACTCCCTTTCATTATTGTTTTATTGCTTCCAAGCCATGGCCTATGACTATGATGATGGGTTCTGTCAGAATAAGTTTTTGCTTGAGCCAAGGGAAGCAGGTTTCCATGATCTCCTATTTCTGCTATTTTCTTCTGACATTGGGAAGAGAAGATTTATCGAGAGCTTTGAAGAGCACAAGCAGACAGATTTTAAGGGTCGATGGCTCATATTCATCTCAGTTATTATGCAGAAGGTGTTTCTTTATGGCAAAAAGCCAATGGATCAACTGGGGAAAATGTTAGAGTTGTGGTTGAACCTACCATCAAGCAACGGTGGTTTCTTCAAGCTTCTGTTGAATCTTCTGAAAGGTAATTAACTTCAGCTATATATGTTTATTCTTATGTATTTTCTTTGTTTTCTGTTCTTAAAGAACACAGAAGACAGAACAGATCATACTACTTATCATTGTGGAACCTATACGCATGCTCTTGTGCATGGCATGCAGTACCCTCCATTATGGGGTGTTTAGATAATCATGATCTCAAAACATGGGGTTTTTTTTCAGGAAAGATGGTGAAGCCAGAAAGATCATCGGCAATTTTCACTTCCGTCTTGGCCAATATTGACACCAGAGTAGAACTAAATAGGAACATTAGACCTGGTGACAGAAAATATAACGCATTCTTGTCTTTGATGGCTGCCAAATTATCGTATGAGAATGAAGCTTTCATCAAATCCACGGTTAACGATCACTGGGAAGTAAGTACATTCGTTTTCATTGATCTGATGCAAATTGACTATGATCATGTTTCCACTTTTGTGCAGATGGAATTTTTGGGTTTCTACGACTTCTGGAATGGTATGAAGCATCCCTTTAACTCACTAAGATTAATAGCTGATCAATGGATGTTGAAAATTCAACACCCTGCTTCGTGATTAACGTTATTGTGGTTCAATTGTGCCTGAGTTTGAAAGCTGGGAGGCTATATTAGTCTAAAACTGGAATTATGATATTTTTAATATTTAAAAAATGAGTAAAAAGATTTTTAAAAAAGGTCAAAATATTTAAGAATATAAAATACCATTAGCAAAAATTTTAACAAAAGTTAATTTGACTCTACATATTTCTTTATATTTAAATTTATTTGTAATTTTTATTCCTTAGTTTTCATATTTCAATAAATATATATTAAGGTAATAATAATTAATAACGATATGAATAAATTATCATGTTATTTTCATATAAAGATAGAAATAAAAATTACTATGACACATAAATTATAAAAAATATATAATATATAATATTTTAAAATGATAATATCTTACGTTTAATCATATTGATCACAAATAATTAATTTATTAAATTTTGTTTGCATATATGAATCTATTTTGTATTAAATTTCAAATTTAACAGTATTACGAATTGTGTAAAAAGTTAACAATTTTAAGTAAAATAAAAAGTACTTATTTGATTTTATTTTGATTTTTTAATTGTTATTATTTTTAATATTATATTTTCTTAATGATTCGAATTACCCTTTTAATGCGATTTTAAAAATAATATATTATATTACTTCGTCGTTAAATTGTATGTTTACTACCAAATATCAATCTCCTTTCCTTGCACGCTTTCATGAAAGTGAAATGCATGGCATTTGATTTGACTGCACAAAGACTATTCTTTCCTTTTTTTTTTTGTTAATTATATCCATATTTCTATTTGGTTAACACTATACGTCTTATGTTTTTAACTTCTTACCTTATCTTGATGTGAATATTTATGATTTCATAATGATGGGAAGTTTCATTTCTTTCGTCTAAGTTGGCATTATCCACAAAAACACAATCAAGTTTGATTTCAAATATGAACAATGTAAAGTGGGGACTAACAAAGTAACAGATAAGGTGAAACAAAATTGAACCAAATTCAAAGCCAGTATGTTTTAGGACGCGACAAACTTGTATATTTCTTCAATTTGATTAGGGTCAAACATACGGCTAAGTTACCATGAAGTTTATGACATTTCCTGAACTTGGACAGATTATCTGCAACGGTCCTCAACACATGCCTTCATGTTTCGAGACACCAAAACTGATCCAAACCTGGTTGTAGTGGCATTTAGAGGCACAAGACCTTTTGACGCCGATGACTGGTTAGCAGATGTTGACCTGTCCTGGTATGAGCTGCAAGGCGTTGGCAAGATCCACCGTGGCTTTATGAAAGCCTTGGGGCTGCAAAGAAATGGCTGGCCTAATCAACCTGCCAATGATCACCATCAATACGCGTACTACTTGCTCAGAGATATGCTAAAAGCTATAGTGAAAAAGAATGAGAAAGCAAAGTTCGTGATCACAGGGCATAGCTTAGGTGCGGCATTGGCAATTTTGTTCGTGGGTGTGTTAGCTTTACAAGAGGAGGAGTTGCTGTTGGATAGGTTGGAAGGAGTTTATACATTTGGGCAGCCAAGAGTTGGGGACATGCAATTTGGGAAGTTCATGTCGGACAAGTTGAGACAGTACAATGTGAAGTACCTGAGGTATGTGTATTGCAATGATATTGTGCCTAGATTGCCTTACGACGATGCAACTCTCATGTACAAGCACTTCGGCCCTTGCCTTTACTTCAACAGTTGTTATAAGGGACAGGTCAGTGCTATCTTCTCTTCCTCTCTCAAATTTCCGATCCAATGATCAACATGTACACTATATCTTAAATTAGACTTGGAAAGAGATACAGAAGATATTACTGTTAGTTGTATAGCTTGAAATGTATCTAACGAATCCCTTGTGGAATTACAGGTTTTATGGGAAGAACCAAACAAAAACTACTTCTCTTTGTTGTGGATGCTACCTAAGAACATAAATGCAATATGGGAACTGATAAGAAGCTTCATAATACCTTTCAAAGAAGGCAGAGATTACAAAGAAAGTTGGTTACTGAGGGGGCTGAGAATTGTAGGGTTGGTAATTCCAGGATTATCGGCACATTCTCCTCAGGATTATGACAATTGTACCCGACTGGGGACCTGGCCTTTGTCACTTCATCAGCCTGAGGACTCTTGGGATGAGCTTCATCAAGATTAGTTTCACATGTAGTAACTCGTTTTTCCTTTTTCTTTTTTTTTTTTGGTTAACTACTTTTTCTACTCATCACAATGTTATACATCAAAAAAGATGATTAAAATTTCAAAAAATTAATAATAAAAAACCTTATAAAACCTATTAATTAAATGAAATAAAGACTGCGGAAATTCTAGGATGAAGTTGAGCCATTTTTTAACCTTAGAAAACGGGTACTCTCTGCCGAAGTAGTTAGATTATTAAGAACATATAGAGAAGGAAGGACCGGAACTTGCAAGATATATAGAGTTGTGCTAATCTATTAATTAAATGAAATAACGGGTACTCTATGCTAAAATAGTTGGATTATTAAGAACATGTAGAGAAGGAAAGACTTTGCAGAACTTGCAAGATATATAGATGATGCGGACTACTTAGCTTTGAAGTACATGGAAGATCTTGATCGCGGCAAGGTTTGCGGCAGAAAGCGAAACAAGGCCTAAATTAGGGGCCCAATTTTGCGTTTATTTTTTTTTAAAGACTATTTTTCTTTTTTTTGTCTTTTATTTTCCTAATCTTGTCAGGTTTTGGATTAGGGTTGTTGGCCATTATAAATAGGCCTTATTG
>JANZLX010000002.1:11937598-11948654 GCA_025531955.1 Erythroxylum orinocense | reverse complement strand
TGGAATGAATCCATTCCCTTGGAATTGAAAACCCCAAAGCAAACACTACTTTTTGCAATTATTCCATTCCTTCATTCTCAAACCCTCAAACCAAATGCCCCCTATATATTCAAGATTTTCAGTCCAAATAATTTTTAAAATTTCTAAATAATAAACTGCATATTTTATTATAATTTGTATCAAAGTTATGAATACCGGTTTCGGATTTGGTTCTGATACTATACTGTACAAGTATTGATTAATACCGAGTGTCGTTTTAAGTAATTTTTAAAATTGTAAAATAATTCATCAATTTATTATACTATATAATTTTTAGTTTTATATAAACCAGCTTGGGTTGTAACTTGTAACAAAAATATTTACAATTATATTTACATTACATATATCGAATTTAACATAAAAATCAAATATAAGTGAAATAAAAAGAAGAAGAGAAATGAAAACCTAAAACTTTATTCGATCGAATACACGCTCAGATCGCATTAAACCTAATTATCATTTTGCATAAAATCATCATGATTGAAAGGAGTATTATTATCATCATTATTCAAATTCATTGCTCCAAATAAAATGCCAATACTTTCTCATCCAAAATTATCTTTCAAGTCATTCTCATTTATCAAACTCAGTTTCTCAAAACCCCAATCTGTCAAAAGATCGATATGGTTAGGGCAAATTAGTCTACAAAATTACTTGTTTTATTAAGAATATAGTAAACAAATAAAATTAAACTATTATGAAATTACAAGAAATTATATCCAACTTAATAATGATAATAACATACATTTCTTAAAGTTTAAAATTGTATTAAACAAAGACCATGTTTTTCAATCTTTTGTTTTTCAATCTATTCCTTTTCTTGGGTTTCTCCTCGATTTGGGGTTTCCATGTAAAATCTATACGTTGTTCTTTTGTTTATATTGTTTGCTATCGTGTTTTGTCTTTACAAACTGGTATAAGAGTAAGGTTTATTGATTGCATCAATGGCTCGCAACACCAGATTCTCATTGTGGCAGGTTAAGATGCGTGTTATACTAGCATAGATGGATTTGGATGGTGCATTATTAAGGGTTTCATAAGATGCCGCCATTTTGGACCTTGGAGGAGAAACAACGTAAGGATTGCAAAGCTCTATCACATATGCATTTTCACCTCTTGAATTAGATTCTACAGGATGTTTTGAAAGAAAATTTTGTCGCTTCGTTATGGTTGAAATTGGAGCAGTTATGTATGATGAAAAGCCTAGCCAGTAAATTACACTTGAAGCAAAGGTTGTATTCTCACTGTCTGAAAAAAGGTACATCTATTGATGATCACTTAAATGTGTTTAAAGAGATTATTTCTGATTTAGAGACTATGGAGGTAAATTATGAGGATAAAGATTTGGCTTTAATATTGTTATGTTCGCTACCTGCACCATATTCCGCTTTTAGGGATGCTATTTTATATAGTTGTGATAACCTAACCCTAGAAGAGGTATATGATGCGTTACTTTCTAAAGAGAAGATGAAACAACTTGTTTACATATCTGAGGCTCCTACTAAGGTCTTGTTTAAGAGAGACTACAGGAGAGAAATCCTGGTGGTGACGGAAGGGGTAGGTCGAAATCCAAGCATAGAAACAAAGTTTGCAACTACTGCAAGAAGAAAGGTCATATTAAAGTTGAATGCTGGAAATTACAAAAAAAAAAAAGAAGAAACGAATTCAAAGTGAAAGCAACTTGAAAAATCCGATAAAGCTAGTGTTGTACAAGATGCATTCGGTGATGGTGAACTCCTAACAATTTGTGAGGGCAAGTCTAATTCTGAAGAAGAGTGGATTCTTGATACAACTTGTACGTTTCATATGTGTCCTAATCGAGACTGGTTTTCAACATATGAAATGGTGTGTAAGGGTGTTGTTGTGATGGGAAATAACACTCCTTGTAAGATAGCTGGCATGGGAACTGTCAAAATCCAGATGTTTGATGGTGTTGTTAGAACACTTGTAGATGTGAGACATGTCCTAGATTTGAAGATAAATTTAATTTGTTTGAGTACTCTGGATACAAATGGGTATAGGTACACTAGTGAAGATGGAGTTCTAAAGGTTGGCAAAGGTGCTATGGTTGTGATGAAAGGGCAGAAACAGTATACTAGTTTATATGTCTTGCAGGGTCCTACAGTTGTTGGTGATGCAAATGTTACTACCCAATCTATGACTGATGGTGATGTTACGAAATTATGACATATACGGCTTGGATATATGAGCCAAAATGGTATGGCTGAGCTTAGTAAACGAGGACTACTTGACGGATAGTGTATTAGCAAATTGGAATTTTGTGAGCGTTGTATTTTTGGAAGCATAAGAGAGTTACCTTCAGGAAAGGCATTCACAACACAAAGGGAACACTTGATTATACACATTCTGACCTCAGGGGACTAGCCAGGGGTGACTTCTAAAGGAGGCATTAATTACATGTTGATGGTTATTAATGACTTTTCTATAAAAGCCTGGGTGTTCTTCTTGAAGAAAAAGAGTGATGTGTTTGCAACTTTCAAACAGTAGAAGATCATGATTGAAAAGTACACAGGGTGACAAGTTAAGCATCTATGTACTAATAGTGGTTTGGAGTTTTGTTTTGATGAGTTTAATGCCTTCTACAGTACAAAAGGAATTCTGAGGCACTTAAAAGTTCCTAGTACCACATAGTAGAATGGTGTGATAGAGTGAATGAATAGGACTTTCATAGAAAAGGTATAGTGTATGCTCTCCAATTTTGGTTTACCTAAGTCATTTTGGGCTGAAGCAGCAGCTACTGCTTGTATCCTTGTTAATCGCTCTCCTTCGATTACCATTGACAAAAAGACTCCAAAAGAGATATGGTTTGGTTCTCCTGCTAATTATTATGATTTGAGAATTTGTGGTAGCCTTCATATGTTCATGTTGACAATGGAATGTTAGAACCCAGATCCAGGAAGTGTATCTTTCTTGGCTACAATTTAGACGTGAAGGGATATAAGTTTTGGGATCCTAAGAGCAGTAAAGTTATTATCAATAGAAATGTTATTGTTAATGAAACTGCTATACTTAAGGGTTTCTCTTCTAATGTTTCGAGTGACAAAAATCAACAGAGATAAAAAAAAATGCATGTGTAGTTTGACATAGGGATAGAGAATACACCAGAAACTGCACCCCATTCTAGTCTAGAGATACAAAGATGATGTCTAGACATCTACTCAGTCACCGCAGCGTTGTATAGCTAGAGACAGACCTAAAAGAGAAATTAAACCTCAATAGAGATATGCTGAGACTGATTTGGTTGCATATGCTTTGAATGTGGGGGAGGGTTTTGAGTTTAGTGAAGAACCTTCTACCTATTCAGAGGCAGTTAGTTATGACGACTCTGGCAAATGGATGCTAGCTATGTAAGAAGAGATGGAATCCCTTCATAAGAATGGTACTTGGGATTTACTGAGATTACCCGAAGGTAAGAAAACTATTTGTTGCAAATGGGTATTCAAAAGAAAGGAAGGTACACCAGGAGTTGAAGAAGCCAAGTACAAGGCCAGGCTAGTTGCTAAGGATTATAGTCAAATTCTGGTGTAGACTTCAAAGATGTGTTTTCTCCAGCTGTAAAACATAGCTCAATTTGAGCTTTGCTATCTGTTGTGGCTATATATGATTTTGAGCTTGAATAGTTGGATGTCAAGACAACATTCTTACATGGAGAACTTGAGGAGAACATCTACATGCAATAACAAGAGGGTTTCGTAGCTACAGGGAAGGAGGATTGTGTGTGTTTGCCGAAAAAGTCCCTATATGGTCTGAAACTGTCACTTAGACAATGGTATAGGAGGTTTGACTCATTCATGATTACTCAACGTTTCAGAAGATGCAATTACGATAGCTATGTCTATTATAAAAAGGTCATTGATGGGTCATTTGTTTATTTACTCTTATACATTGATGATTTGTTGACAGCAACCAAAGATAAATCAGAAATAGTAAAGGTGAAAGCCTAGCTTAGTAAAGAATTTGGGATGAAAGATTTGGATGTAGCAAAGAAGATACTTGGCATGGAGATTTTGAGAGACAGAAAAGCAGGTAAATTTTATTTAACCCTAAAGGGTTATATTGAGAAAGTTTTGCATAGATTCAATATGTAAAATGCCAAAACCTGTTACTATTCCAATAGCTCCACATTTAAGACTTTCATCTGCTTTATCTCCTAAATCAGATAAAAAATATCATTTTTAGTTGTTGTCTTCTTGCTGCTCCTCACTGTTCTGCAAACTGTGTATTCAGTCCTTTCCTATCATCATTCATAATGATCTAGTTCGAAGTCTCTCTGTCTTTTCTCATTCAATTATGGACAATCTAGATTCTATAAACCAAGTTGTTTTTGTGCTACTAGTGTGATCGAAGCTTGGTTTGTAGTTTTCAAGTAATCTTAGTCATTGTCTATTTTCACATGAATGCCGAAGTTCTCCAGTCATACGGGAGACAGTTCCAACTAGGCTTTTGCTTGTGAACCAAAACTTACTATTGGCAATGTCATATTCACGTGGAATGATAGGGAATGAGCTTTCTTAAAGCATATTATAAACCATGACATACCCTACAAGATTACTATTAAAGAAAGACTCAATAATATGGTAACAGATTACTTGTTACCGTTATTTTGTTCCTACTTTATTTTATGAATATTTATCTATTTAATAAATAAGACTTACAAATTCTTGATGGGAATTATACCTTATTCTACAAGATTACTATTAAAGAAAGACTCACTAATATGGTAACAGATTACCTTTTACCATTATTTTGTTCCTACTTTATTTTATGAACATTTATCTATTTAATAAATAAAACTTACAAATTCTTGATAAGAATTATACCTTATTCTACAAGATTACCATTAAAGAAAGACCCAATAATATGGTATCAGATTACATGTTACCATTATTTTGTTCCTACTTTATTCTTTGAACATTTATCTATTTAACATTCTTATTCTAAATAAAAGGTAATAATAGAACCTCATTCTTCAAAAAAAAAAAAAAGTAATAGAATGTTACTGTCAATATCAGTTATTTTATTTACAAACGGTCAAAAATTTTGGCTTCTTTAACAATTGATTTTAAATTATATTCTTGGACATAACTAGGATCGCACCATGTCCTATCAAATAATCCGTTGGCACCAACTTATATCTAGGATTAGATTCCTTATTCTCCTAGATTTTATGTTGGTGAATTTAAGTACTGTATAATTGAAAAATGTTTTTGGTTAACTATTAATAGCTATTTATGGTGAATTTTATCATAAAAATAAAAATAAATATTTTAATAAAATAAGATTTTCTTTAATTAATAAAGTTAACATGAATAATTATTAATAATGGGTCATGTAATAAGGTCATAATTATTTTACTGGAACTTAAAGCGCAACAAAAAGAATTTGTAAATGGAATTTTTCTTGCTTCCTATCTCTTGCAAGGCACATTCATTGTTTTGGAAGTGACACGTCAGAATAAGAAAAAGGAACAAAAGGCAAGAAATTACAACATTTTTGGAATAAAGATAAGTTGATATGTTTTATTCTAAGATACATGAAAGTTGATGCCAAGCATTGTCCACAGAATGTAATTCTTTACTTATATTGTTAGTAAAGCATATAATCCTTTACTTGTACGATTAGTTACTTAAATAGAGTATTTTAAGTTGAGATGATAATTTAAAAATGTTTAATTTTTAATTTTTAATTTAATAGTAATTTTTAAAAATTTTCAATTTAGTTATTAATTTTTTAAAATTCGTATAAATTTAGTCAAAATATTATTTTTTAATCTGAGTAATAGATAAAAATCTACGTGACATTTGATAAACACTGTTTTTAATGCAGTTAGTAGATACATGGCGAATCCAGGTAAAAAGTATGGAAAAATATTTCAGTGAATTTTGAGATAGTTGCTTTACTCTAGTAATGTTTGTTTGAAATTTAGGAGAACTAGACATGAGATTATTGGGTATGTTGATTCTGATCTTTAGATGATCTTGATAAGAGAAGATCGCTTACAGAATATGGCAGGTAAAAAGAAGAAGAAATGAGTCATTTTTACCTGTACAAGTAGTACGTGGACTAATAATGATTAAAATACTCGCTACATTATAATCGGGTTCCCTGTAATTTGGCTTACATGAACATATGGACAATTCAATGGCAGTTAGATAAGGTCTTTAATAATTATATATCCATCCTTACTCGTTTGAAAAAAAGAAGAAGAAACGAGTCATTTTTAGCTGTACAAAGTAGTGCGTGGACTAATGAAGTCAATGGGTCTTCAATAATTATATGTCCATCTACAATTGAAAATATGCCTCAAAACCTTCCATAATAATACTATGTTTGTTTTGAACATCATTCCATAACAACATATCAAAATTTCATAACTAAAAAATCTACCACCTTCCCTTATTTATGATTAATTTTTCACAGTTGTTTATTGACATATAACTTAAGTATTGAAACCATTTTTTCATTTCCATTTCTTGTGAGAAAGCGTGGTATTATAATATCTTTATATACTTTTATTTTGGCAGGGGCATAATAGGAATAGTATTTCGATTGTCTTCTGTTAGAAAATTTGACAAGAGAATGATACTCTCGGCTTTGTAATACATACGATCTACTCGTTTAACTAGCATAAATCGTCTGGTAATGCACCTTATTTACACAGAAATGATTTGAAGTGAGCCAGACTAGAAAGAGACAAGCTCCACGTAAGGTAAGTTACTCTTCTTTCTTTCTGCTTTAGAATTTTCCAGTTTTTCATCGCACGCTTTTACATGTATTGATGATCAAGAAATTTGGTGGCCACATATCCTTGAGTCAAGCGACAGCCTCTTCTGCGTTAATTAGCTCTCCTGATACATCACTGATATGTTTTTGTCTATTTTTCCAAAATTTTCCTGATCTTGGAAGGTGACAAAAAGTATGGGATTTCCTCCCTCACACCTATTAGATGATCCAATTTTCTTGCCTTCAATTTTTCTATACCTACACCTAAAACTGAGTAATATAGAATGGTGCTATGTCTCCAAGCTTATTAAACTCCGTTGGAACTGCATCTGCTGCCGTTTGAGGGTTACCATCTTAATCTTATTTTGGCGTTTATGACCTTGTAGAAGACAAAGTCATGTCTCACATGAACGACATCGTCGTCACTCATATAGAGAAAGTGCTCAATCACCTTCCTTCGACACCATCAGAGCAAATTTTACTAAGAGTGCCTAATCATCTACGAAGAGTTAAGAATGAAGCCTATGAACCTGACATAATTTCAATCGGCCCATACCACCGAGGGAAAGATCATTTAGCTGCCATGGAAGAGCACAAGTTTCGTTATCTTAAATTTCTTCTTCAACGAAGAGGCGAGAGTAGCATTGCAAAGTATGTTGAGGCTCTCAACGAATTAAGCAAAAGAGCTGCTAATAGTTATGAGAAACTATTTTTAGAAGAAAGACGACTTGACGTCTTCTTGGAAACAATGTTAGTTGATGGGTGCTTTGTTGTGGAGTTGATCCGTAAGGGTGTAGCAGAAAATGTGAGCAGTGGAGATGACCCCATTTTCAGATCGGAAATGACTTTATATTCAGTGAAACATGACTTACTTTTACTAGAGAATCAGCTTCCATTCTTCATATTACAAAAGTTGTTTGATATGACTTTATTACCAAACGAAAAGAGCAACCTTGAGGACATGATCTTCCGGTTCTTCAAGATACTTCCAGGCCCGGGCTACAAACGAAGCGAAGAACATAATTTGCCAAAAGTCCCAGTCCGTCATTTGTTGGGGTTAATGCATGACAATTGGCTTCCTTCTCCGCAAGGAGTGAAGGCTTACCTGAACAAGACAAACCAGGAAAAACAAAAAACCAAATGTGTAGCCTGCTTGTCCATCGATTGCGGCTTAATATGTACAAATGAAGCAAGCAAAGAAGATGATGCAGAAGCTCGCATAAGATGTGCCACGGAGCTTGATGAAGCAGGAATCAAGTTCAAAAGGGTAGAGGAATGCAGCATATTCGATATAAAGTTTGCAAATGGCGTCATGGAGATTCCGAAGTTGACAATTGAGGACAGAACAGAATCTCTGCTAAGAAACCTAATTGCTTATGAGCAATTCTGGAAAGACGATATATATCATGCCATTGACTATACTATGTTCATGGATTGCCTCGTAAACTCTAATAAGGATGTGGAATTGCTCTGCCGCAGTGGAATTATCGACAATTGGTTGGGAGATGATGAAGTGGTAGCAAGCATGTTCAATAGACTCCTTGACAATGTTAGGCTGTCCGGTGAAAGATCATTCTACTCAGAAATATATGTAAAGGTGAACAAGTACTGTGGTAGGGAATGGAATGTATGGAAGACAAAACTGAGACATGACTACTTCAACGGTCCGTGGGCATTAATATCATTTTTAGCTGCTGCCTTCTTGCTGCTCCTCACAGTTCTGCAAAGCGTGTATGCAGTCCTTTCCTTTCATCATTCGTGAGGATCCAGTCCAAATTTCCTTTCCTTGTTCGGTTATGGACTATATACCAAGTTGTTTGTATGCTACTAGTGTGATGGAAGCATGGCCGTTCCTAATGTTTTATAGGCCCTAGGCGAAGTAAAAAAAAGTCCAATAAATTGACAATAAACAAACATGTAAATTTTGAAAGCATATTTGTATTATTAAAATTTAATATCTACACATAAGTGACCTAATTTATAAGTTCACACACTCAACAAAATATTAAGTGATCATAATATCAGCTAATAATATCTTGCAAATTTCAGCAGCAATCCAACAACAAAACACTAAGAAAATAACACAAACAAATGCACAGATGATCATGATTTATGAAAATAATTTTTACGTGCATTTCTAGATACAAAATCATTAATAATATTATCAAAATCAATAGTATCTAACATATCCTTCTTGATAAATAAAATAGCTAAACCATTCAACCTATTACGGTCTTATTTAATTATCAAATAATTTTTATTTAATTATCAAATACATCTAACTATTTACGATTTTATTTAATTATCAAATAATTTTTATTATTATTTAATTATCATGACATGTTTAATAGAATCAAATGAATTTTTATAATAAATGAAACCGTTTACGTAATTTTTGAATTGAGCAACTTAAATTATTTGATGTAGTCATATTATTACGAAAACACAAATCCAACAATTATTACATTACTTGTGGCAAAGTATAATGAAAATTATAATTACAAAAATTAAAATATTTATTAATATTTAATTATATTTTTATAAATAATAAGCAATCTAAAAATAAACAAGGAGAAACACAAATACACGCAATATCATTTAATATTAATGTTCTGATTTACAATATTCACATTGATGAAAAATTACAAATTAATTATAATATATTCAAATATTTAATAAGCTAAAAATACATTAAAAATAAAAAATTTTACTTAAAATTATCACTCAGAACTCCTAAGACAAAATCGTGAAAATTTTTTACCGTCAATTTTTGAGTTGAAGTATCTTAGATTCATATGTTGATGAAAATAAAAAACATAGAGTATAAAAAATATACTCAAATACTTCAAAGGTATTTATAAATTTAACAAGTTAAGGTTATATCAGTGTCATGAATACCGTTCTGTACCGGACGGTATCGATCGAAACGTTAGTACTGGTACCGGTAAAAAAATCCAGCCGGTACTGAAATACCGAAAAAATTCGGTCAGTTTCGCTAAAATTAAGAAAATCTAGGGACTAAAATGCAAATAACAAAAAAATAACCCTAAAAAACTACCCCCCCCCCAACCTTCGGCAGCCCACTCTCTTCTCTCTTCTCTGTCGCCCGTCGCCTGCCTCCGTCTGTCGCCCTTCGCCGCCCCTCCCTGGTGTGGATCTGGACTCCGGTAGTCTCCTCGCGTCTTCGGTCTTCCTCTTCTCCTCTGTCCGTCTGTCGTCCTCTGGTGATCTCGCTAGTCGCCTCCGTCGCATTGTCCACGCCGCCTAGATACACTGTCCTCCCTCTGTCGCAACCAACACCGCCGGCCATTGACTCAAGTGAAGACCCAGTGAGGCAGTGACCCGAGACCCAGTGAGGCACCACCGCCGCACCTCTCTGCTTGCCGCACCACCGCACCGGTTGTAGATCATCTTTTACTTTTTACCCGAGAGGCCGAGACTCTGTTCTTGTGTGCTTGTCTTGTACTCTTGTTGGAACTTGGTAGTTGAATTTTGTTTGAGTAATTTGACGTGCTCAAACAAAATACAAGACCCTTTGATTAAATGTAATTAAATCCTACATTGGAATCCGATGTGTTCTCATTGATTGGGAACTTGTTGTTAAAAAAGGCATGGAAATTTGTTGTTAAAAAAGGCATGGAAAAAAGGCATGGAAATTTGTTGTTGAATAATAATAATAATAATTAATAACATAAATAATTAAAGTCTATTAATAGAATTGTTGGAATTCTCAATTCCTTCCATTTACCATTTGGCATTTGTTGTTAAAAAAGGCATGAGAAAAAGCTGTCAAAACTTTAAAATGTTTTTTTATTATTATAAATAATTATTTTAAAATTTACAAAAATAAATATTGAATAATTCAATATTATTAATATAATAATTCAAATTGTTTTGGAATGAAATTTTCACGGTTTTAGAATGGAATTTTTGAAATCGATAATTTGAAATTGTTAGATTGAAGTTGAAGAATACTGTAGGTAAGTAATTTACTTTATTTTGTTATGAATTTGTAATTATGCAAAGATTATAAAATGGAATTGTAAATTAGAATTGAAAATTTGGAATTGAAAATAGAATTGTAAAATGGGGTTAGTAACTTAGTATGTAATTAATTAATTATGTATTATGCAAAGATTGTTAAAAATTTAAATTGAAAGTTGATAATTAGCATTTAAACCTAAATGTAAAATTAGTAATCAAATATGAAATTAATAATCAAATGTAAAATTGATAATTAAATGTGAAATTGTAAAATTGATAATAAAATTTT
>JANZLX010000002.1:11874348-11892486 GCA_025531955.1 Erythroxylum orinocense | reverse complement strand
TATATGGTGCCACCATTTTTTCAAAGATTGACCTTCGCTCCGGTTACCACCAAATAAGAGTCAACCCAGCTGATATCCCCAAAACAGCCTTTAGAACCCATTCAGGCCACTACGAATTTGTTGTTATGCCTTTCGGCCTCACCAATGCCCCTTCAACCTTCCAATCCGCAATGAATGAACTTTTCCGTCCTTATTTAATAAAGTTCATCATCGTATTCTTCGATGATATTCTAATCTACAGTCCTTCGTTGGAACATCATCTGGAGCATCTACAACTCACACTAAGAATGCTGCAAGAACAACAGTATTATGCCAAAGCATCTAAATGTCTTTTTGGCCAACAACGTATTACTTTCTTGGGACACATGGTTTCAGCCAAGGGTGTTGAGGTGGACCAAGAAAAGATTCAAGCTGTGATAGAATGGCCAGCACCTCGCAATGTGAAGGAACTCCGTGGTTTTTTAGGCTTGACTGGTTACTACAGACTTTTTGTTAGGAATTATGGGCTGTTGGCACGACCCCTCACTGACCTCACCAAGAAAGATGCTTTTCAATGGACTTCGGCAGCAATGGAGGCATTTTCTAGACTCAAACAAGCCCTTACTACAGTACGAGTCCTCCAACTTCCTAATTTCACTCAACCCTTTATGGTTGAATGTGATGCTTCATCTGAAGGGATTGGAGCAATTTTGCTCCAAGTTGAACATCCAATCGCATATTACAGTAAGGGTCTCTCATTCTCCAGCAGATTTAAATCTACTTATGATTGCGAGTTGCTTGCCTTGGTGTTATCACTGCAGAAATGGAAGCATTACCTTTTAGGACATCATTTTTTGTGAGGACTAATCACAACAACGTCAAATACCTCCTCAATCAACGCTTAACGACCAATGAGCAACAACACCTCCTAATGAAGCTACTGCCATTCGACTTCACCATGATCTACAAGGCTGGAAAGGAAAATAAAGGAGCTAATTCCTTATCTAGACGTCCTCAACATGCTGATCTCCTAGCTCTCACGATTCCAATTCCACTTGATTTTTCTCATTGGCATGAGGCGTTATTGGTTGACCCTTACATGAGGTATATAATTGACAATATAAATTAAAACCCCTCATCTCAATCTGATTTTCAAATGGTGGACCACAAGTTGTACTTTGAGGTGCGCCTAGCGGTTCCCTTGAATCACCCCATGCATCATAAGCTACTTTCTGAAGCTCATGACACGATGGCAGTAGGACATGGTGGATACTTGAAGACATTAAAACGATTGACAACATCCTTCTTCTGGCCACAAATGAAAAATGACGTAAAGGCTTATGTGCAAAATTGCTTAGTCTGTCAACAAGCAAAATATCAAGCTTTGGCACCTGCGGGCCTCTTGCAACAACTGCCTATACCCGAAAGAATATGGGAGGACATTTCAATGGACTTCATATCTGGTTTACCAAAATCTGGCGGCTATGACACAATCCTAGTAGTGGTTGATTGCCTCAGTAAGTATGTTCATTTTATTCCCATCTCTCACCCGTATACTGCAAAGGTGGTTGCTGAAAATTTTGCAAGGAAATTGTTCACCTTCACGGCATTCCTAGGTCCATTATTTCCGATAGAGACACGGTCTTTTTTAGTGCTTTTTAGCAGGAACTGTTCAGACTCAGTGGCACCAAACTCAGTATGAGCTCTTCCTATCATCCCCAAACCAACGGATAAACCGAAGTTGTCAATCGCTGCCTTGCAACCTATTTGAGGTGCTTTGCTTTGGAGCAGCCGCGTTCATGGAGTTGTTTCCTAGCATGGGCAGAATTTTCCTTTAATATTGGATTTCATTCTTCTATGGGCACCACACCTTTTAAGATAGTCTATGGCAGAGATCTTCCCACTATTTCTCCTTTGGTGCAAGGTGAAACCAAAATCGCAGAACTGGAACAACAACTTCTTGCTCGTGACGACATGCTTAAACTCCTCAAGGAACACCTCTTGAAGGCCCAAACTAGAATGAAGCAACAAGCTGATACTCAGAGATGTGGAATCAGTTTTCAGGCTGGTGATGATGTTTTTCTTCGTCTCCAACCATACCGTCAAAAGTCCCTAGCCAGTAAAAGAAACGAAAAACTATCTCCAAGATTTTTCGGTCCCTACAAGGTTATTCGACGTGTGGGGCAAGTAGCATATGAGCTGGAATTACCCACAACTTCCAAGGTACATCCCATTTTCCACGTATCCTTGTTAAGACCAGCATTTGGGCAAGCTGCATCCACCCCTGCAGCACCACTTCCTATTAATGATGACAGGGAGCTAGTGTTGCAACTTGAAAAAATTCTAGCTCATAGATGGGTGCGAATAGCAGGTCACTCCCACTTAGAACTACAAGTTCAATGGGCTGCCCGTCCTTTGGAAGAAGCTAGTTGGGAAAGCTATGATCTTATTAAGGACCAGTTTCCTTCTTTTCGCCTTGAGGACAAGGCAAATTTTAAGGAGGGATGCACTGATACGATACCACCTCTTAAGACTTATTCCAAAAGGAAATCTAGAATAGCATGTAACCAAGACTCCAACACCAACTTGACTTCTGTGCAAGAGACTCCAACGCCAACTTTACATCGCCTTTATTTTAGCTACTGCTTATTTATCTTATCCCATGTCTTTAGGAATTAGTTATGCATTAGGTTAGGAACCTATCAGTATAAATACCTGATAGCTAGATTTAATTCGGCATCGTAAGAAATTAATCTTTTTTGTTTTGGAGTTTAGTCCTCTCCATACGGACTACTTGGGAGTTTAAGATTCTTGCTCTTAAATTCATCAATAAAATTCCATTCTCAGTTATTTCTACTCTCCTATTTTTCTGGTTCCTATCAGGTCTCCATCTCTCCTATTAAATAGCTCAACTCTCTAAGCTCTCCTAGGTCTGTGTACCTCATACTCTTCCTCTTCCTCAAAGTCTTCCTCCTCTGGTTCATACCAAGGTGGTGGTTGCTGCTGGCGTATACCTGCACGCCTCCCCTGAGGTTCCTCATATCTCCCTTGTTTGAGCTCATCCATCTGTCCTCTAATCTCAATTAAGGGTAGATTGAACTTTTCAAATTGTTGCTGCGTGGCTCTCAAGGTGAAAGCAATATTTGTATCTCCCCCTTGGTTGTCATCATTACTACCTCCCTATGACATTGTAAATAAAATGATATACCTGCAAAACAAGGTTAGTAATAAACAACCTCACACACTTCCTCACGTGTTTCCCTTAAAATAATGTCACTCCTCTCGTGTTTAAGTCACGGCAATGACTCCCTCAAATAAGTTCACACACTCTTACCTTTTACCACTCAAGTGATGTCTTTAAAGTTATTTTTCGGAAATCAATTCAGCAAAACTAAGCAAACAACAAGCAACACAAATTAATTGGAAAAACAAGTAAATCCTAACAAGAAACGAATTAAGAACAATTCTAGAAGCAAAGTAATGCACGAACACAAATAAAATGGTATGTTAATATATGGATGGAAAAGATGTGTATGCAATGATTTTTGTTTATAATTGAATAATATGAATGCAAGATTGTCCAATTCAATGTAATGAAAGCAAAGAAATGCACAAACAAGAAAGTAAACTAAGAATCAAAGAAAGACATTCAATATATTGTAAAACTCAACAAAACCCGAGAGCTTAAAAAAATTAAATTTCAAATCTACCCAAGGTTTAAAATAGGCAACTCAACGTATTTTTCAATGGCTTTTTTTTGCTATTGTTCACTCTTTTGGTATCGTTCAGTTTTTTTCGCTTCTGTTCACTCTTTTTTTTAACTACTGATTTTTTTTGTACTATTCACGTTTTTTTGGTACTGTTCACGCTTTCTGCTGTTCATGCACTATCTACACACTGTTCACGCACTTTTTTTAAGAATCAAATAAGAAAACACAATAAAGATACGTATGAGTTCAATAGAATTAATCCAAAGCTCTGATACTAAGATGATATGGAAACTCCAAAAAAACAAGGTTCTTGAAACCGCCTAATTCTGTTGAATCAAAACCCTAGTTTTTTATTCTAAGAACATGTTAGATCAAACCTCAAATCATAAGTTTGAGACTCAATCACAAAGAAATCAGAAATCGATTTACGTTGCAAGTACTTACTTATTGATGCAAATTAATTTCTTGAAATAACCATGAAGACAATCACGCCTCACTTGAAGAACTCAATTCTGAAATTTTTATTCATCATCCAAATCTAGGGTTACAAGGTTATAATAAGGTATAAATACCCTTGACCAAGTCCTAACCCTAATAGGAATGGGTTTGCAAACCCATTTAACGAAAACTAAGCTAATCCTAATAAATCTAGGAGTATCTAGCTCATTGAATATAATCTAATCCAAGTCCTTTTAGGAATGGGCTAAACACATTAAAACAGATAAGTCTTAAAATAGCCCAATCAAAGAAAGCGCATGCTACTAATTTAAAGAACAGCCCATAAATAAGTACTTGGGCCTAAAATAAGGGATAATAAATAATAAGCCCAAATTATCAAAAAAGGGCCTAAATGGCTAAGTGTTAGCTTCTTCCAACGCCTCCTCTAATAAAGTCACAAGCTTGGGCGTGCCTTGGTGTTCTTCTATGGATGATTCGGCCTCTTCGTGTACTTGACTGTGATTTGGGCTTGAACAAAAGCTTGCATTGCTTGTTTAAGCCTTAAAGCTTGTTGCGTTGTAATTGGACCACTTGGTATGTGTAGCTTGTCCGGTTAATGTGTAAGATGTGGAACTCCATTGCGAAGGCTGGTTGTATCAGCTTGGCTCTGACACAGCCCTTCCAAATCTGTCAAACCATGTACTAGGGGGCTGTTTTAGTCCATATAATGACTTCCTTAGCTTGCACACCTTATTTCTCCCATAGGTATCCTCAAAACCTGGAGGTAAGCTCATAAAGACGACTTCTTCAAGGTCTCCATTAAGAAAGACATTTTTTACATCTAGTTGATGTAATGTCCATTCACAGTTTACAGCCAAGGAAAGTAATACTTGTATTGTATTTACATTTGCAATAGGCGCAAATGTCTCTTGGTAGTCAATGCCATAGGTTTGTGTAAATCCCTTCACAACTAATCTTGCCTTCAACCTTTCCACACTCCTATCGGCCTTAGACTTAATAGTGAAAAGCCATTTGCACCCTACCAAACTTTTATCTCTTGGAAAGTTCACAAGTTCCCAAGTTTTATTCTTCTTGAGAGCATTTACTTCTTCCGTAACAACTGAACTCCAATCTGGATCTTGAAGTGCTTCCTGAATATTTCTTGGCAAAAACAGATTAGTGATTTTAAAAATAAATGATTTATGTTTGTGTGATAGTTTCCCATAAGATAGATACTTTGAGTTGGGATGATTGGTAAAGGCATGTTTCCCTTTTCTAAATGCTACGAGTAGGTAATTTTCAGCAGGGAGATCAGTAGGAATATCAGTTGTACTTTGTGGGTCAGTAGGTATATGCTGATCATGACTAGACATAATAAGGGGTAGAGTAGTATAAGGGTTACCTGAATCGTTTCCAGGTTCCTTCTCCGAGGGATTTGAGAGGCTGTGCATTGTAGGTTGTTCTCTACTTCTCACTTGAGTCTTCCTCTTAGAATAAACACGAAGCTCAGTATTCTGTTCCTTAGGAGCGGATCGTAGTATTTCTCCCCCTGTGAATGAATCTGGATTTTTTGGCATGGAAAGATTTAAAGAAGTGGCTTCATTGTCAGAAATTATATTGTGATCAATAATGATCATTGGTAGGGGTTTAGGAGTAACCCAAAATTTTTTTGCTTCATTAGAGTTCTCCCTTTGAAGGAATTTTTTTTTATGTTCTAGGAATGTGACATCTATGGAGACAACCATTTTTTGACTTAAAGGATTGTAACACTTATAACCTCGTTGACTAGGAGCATACCCAATGAAGACATATTTTTTAGCTCTTGGATCTAGTTTAGAGTTTCCTTTACTTGAGTTGTGAACATAAGCAGTACACCCAAATACCCGAAGAGGAAGAGTAGAGTAAAGTCTATTTTCAGGAAAGGATTGTTTAAACATATCTAAGGGTGTTGCATAATGTAAAACACGGCTAGGCATTCGATTAATTAAGTATGAAGTAGTCAAAACAGCCTCACTCCAAAGGTATCTTGGCACATTCATTGTAAACATAATAGACCGAGCAACTTCTAGTAAATGTTTACTTTTTCTCGACAATACTATTTTGTTGAGGAGTGTTAACACACGTAGATTGGTGAACAATGCCTTTAGACTTAAGAAATTTTCCAAGGACTTCATTAAAATACTCGGTACCATTGTCATAGTGAAGTATACCAATGCATGTGTGAAATTGATTTTCAACCATGGTATAGAAGTTTTGAAAGATTTGAGCAACTTCAGATTTTTCCCGTAGCAAATAGACCCAACATGGCCGAGTATGATCATCAATAAATGTTACAAACCATTTTTTCCTGATAAGAGTTTTAACATGGGATGGACCCCAAACATCACTATGAATTAGGTAAAATGGTTTGGATGGTTGATATGGTACGAAATCTTATGACTTTTAGATAAAATGCACTACTCACAATGAAGTTTTGAACAATCCACAGATTTAAACAAATGAGGGAAAATTCTTTTTAGGTAAGAGAAATTAGGATGTCCTAATCTATTATGCCAAAGTAAGATATGTTCTTTAGCAGGGGTAGAACGAATACTACTTAGATCGCTAACTTCTTTATTCTTCAAGTTGTCATCAACTAAGTAGTAGAGATCATCTATCAACTTAGCACTGCCAATCATCTTCCTCGAAGTTAGGTCCTGAAAAACACAATATGATTCAAAGAAGGTAATGGTACAATTAGAGTCATAGGTCAGTTTACTATCAAATAGCAAATTACAAGCTAGTTTTGGAACATGTAGGACAAATTTAAGGCAGATTTTTTAGGGTAGAGTTACTGAGCCTTTACCAGCGATAGCAGAAAATGATCCATCAACTATGCGAATTTTTTCATGACCAGAACAATGGTCATAAGAATGAACTAAGCTAGAAGAACAGGTCATATGATCAGATGCTCCTGAATCAATGATCCAAGGAGTAGAATTATATGGAAAGGTACATGTTAAAGCAGTAAAATCCCTACCTATTTGTGCCACAAAGGCATTAGGAGCACTTGAGGATTCAGTTTTGGGTTTCAGAAGTTTCAGGAGGTAGTTAATCTGCTCTTGTGAAATCTATCTAGGATCCACCTCATGGGCTGATGGGATTTTCCGTGACTCACAGTGAGTTGAATCACTAGAGGAAGTTTTATTAAATCTCCCTTCATGCGATCCCTTCCAATTGGCTGGCTTTCCATGAAGTTTCCAGCATATTTCATGGGTATGTCGTGCTTTATTGCAACAGTGACACCAAACTCTTGACTTTTCCTCATTCTTCCTAGTACGATCAATAGTGTTCCCAGCAACTAGTGCTGTGTTTTCAATAGTAGACGTAGGATTTCGTTTACCAAGCATCACACACCGTCTGCTCTTCACATCAGACTTCTGCAAAGACTTCTCTAATTGTAGGAAGTGGTTGTCTTCCAATAATCATGCCTCTAACCTCATCAAACTCAATATTAAGTCCAATTAAGAACTTAAAAATTCGATTATCCTTTACTGTTTTACGAAAATAGTTACAATCATTAGGGGATTTCCATTCATAGTCATTAAATAAGTCTAAGTTTTGCCACAAACGTTTCAGAGAATTAAAGTACTTAGTAACACTATCCCCACCTTGGTTTAGTAACACTATCCTCACCTTGGTGAATCTCACCCAATTTGAGAGTAAGTTCAAATATTTGGGACTGATTTCCCAAATCAGAGTACATCTGATTCACGTTGTCCCATAGCTCCTTAGCTGTGTGATAACACATATAGTTAGAGCTAATATCTTCCTCCATCGAATTTACCAGCCATGTCATCACCATAGAATTTTCAACATCCTATATTCCATGTGTAGGATCCTCTATTGTGGGTTCCCTTTTGTCACCAGTCAAATATCCAATCTTTCCTCTCCCCCAAATGTACATTCTCACTGATTAGGACCAGCGAAGGAAGTTATCTACATTCAGTCGTATAGTAGTGATCTGAATGGAATGAGAATCTGAGGAAGTGTGTGGAGGAGGTGTATGGACTAGGTTAGAGGATTCACCAATGTCAGACATGGTTGACATAGTTCTGCAGGATTAGAACGATAGGTGGGGCGGCTAGGGTTTTTTGGGGACAGTTTAGGAAGTAGTATGAGGACAGTAGGTAGCGGCTAGGGTTTAACTTTCTAGGTATGACTTTGATACCATGCAGAATTTCTATATTGTTTGTATTTCACGTAATTTACATCAGTACATAGATACAAGTATACATAGAAATAGATAGGGTTATTCTAGGAAACTAATATCTTTACATAATCTCCTAATATCTCTACATAATATCAGATCTGATTTCTAATATCAAATATGATCTTCTAACTATTTTGGAGTCAATCATATCAAGAAAATATCCCAGCTGGATATTTCCCAACAGATAGGTAGTCCTAGATAGCATAAAGGATAGTGTTTCCTTTCCATAGAAGATATTTCAGTCTTCTCAGCTTCTAATCCATCTACATTATTAGCTAGTACAAAATGACCCTTTGCCAAGTTGATTACTAAGTCTGACATTTCTCTAAATTGCTTTAGAGAGGACATCAAGATATTAATTGAATTTGGATGTACCTTGCAAAAGAGTAACAAATCATCAGCAAAACAAAGATTAATTAGAGCTACCTTCTTGTATTTGTTGTGAAACTTGAATCCCTTTTCCTTCTTCACATTATATTGTAACAATAGCGTTAGAACCTCCATACAAATGATGAATAGATATGGAGACATAGGGTCACGTTGTCTAAGCCATTTTGCTCCTTTGAATAATCTCGTTGGTACCCCATTCACTACCGTTGAATACGAAGTGGTGGTTACACATGCCTCTTTTCATTTAATGAATGTGGAAGGGAACCTCATCACCTCCATCACCATAAGTTTAAACCTCCATTCCATATAGTCAAAGGCCTTTTTGAAGTCAATTTTGAATGCATAGTTTGGTGGAGAACTCCTCCTTTAGTACCTCCTAAGGAGTTCCTAAACAATGGAAATTTTGGCCCATATCATCCTTTCTTGCATCAATGCATTTTGGTTATTATTAACCAACATCCCCAAAACTACCTTGAGCCTATTTGTTATAACTCTATATATCAACTTTTAAAGAAAGAACAAGAAGTAGGCCTGAAATCATCAAAGGTGTTAAGGTTGCTTGTCTTAGGAATTAAGCAAAGGAACTTTAATAATACACTAGGAGAGAAGAATTCATTCACAACTTGTTTAACCATCATTCCAATCTGTCACCAAGCTTTCTGGAAGGAAAACCCATTTAGGCCATCGGGACTTGGATCTTTATTTGGATTCATTTGGAAGATCACATCTTCAATATCTACATATTGTAAAGGTCTGGCTAAATTAAAAGCCTCTTCTTGAGATAGGTTCTTCAAGATGAAGGAGTTTAATAATTGCGAGGTAACTAAAATCCTTATAGATTGGGCATAAAATCCACTAAAATATTTCCCTGCCTCTTATAAAATTGGATCTTGATGGTTTAGAAGCCTGCCATCTTCAACTTGGAGTAAACAAATTCTATTGTTGTTCTTCCTACCCACTAATGAGTTGAAGAACTTAGAACATTTGTCAGCTTCATCCATTGGACCCTTGCTCTCTGCTTTAGCAAACATTCATGATTCTTAACAACCAAGAGATAGTTGTTCAATTTTTCTTTCTCTAGTGACAAAAGTAAAAGGTCCCCAGGGTTACTAGAAAGTTGCCCTTGAATTTCAGAAAGGTCACTCTTAGCTCTATCAATAGCTTCAGGAGTGGAGCATTCCCTTCTAGCATTTAGTTTTTTCAATTCATCCTTTATTGCTTTAAGCCTCTGGACATATATAAATTGTTTAGTACAATACAATTCCTTCAACAATCCTTCCTTAATAGCCTCTTAAACCCCTTCCATATATGCCAAAAAGTTGTTAAATCTAAAAGGAAATTTAGTATTCTGTTTTATGAACATGCCTTCTATCTTAGTAGCAGAGTGATCGGAGAAGAGAGGATCTAGAAAGGACGCAAAACTCATATGAAGCTGAAGTAACCAACTATAATTTGCTAGCACCCTATCTAACTTTTTCCTTATAGACCAGTCCTTTGCCTGTTTATTACCCCAAATAAAAATGGTATTTGAGATCAGTTAGGCGTAATGTCTCTATACAATCTTTGAAATATGATGTTTAGTTCCTTATAAGAGCATTTCCTTGAGCTTTAGTTCTGAAGAGAGTAGAGTTAAAATCCCCACTAATAACCCAAGGGCCAGCCACTCTATTATGAAAATCTAGCAAACTCTTCCATAGCTCATTCCTTTGGAAGGCATGATTAGAGCCATATACGACAGAGGAGGAAATATACACATCCTCTAATTTGAAATGCCATATCATGTGCATCACCTGCATTTCCACTTCCAGGACATCTACCTCCACAAGATCTGGATTAAATCCAATGATTATTCTTCCCAAAGCATGCTTCTGATGATTAGTAACAAATTTCCAATTAATACTCAATTTATTCAACTTCATAATATTATCTACTTTAACCTTAGTTTCCAAAATAGTAATTAAACATGGTTTTTTTTATAGACAAAACCTTCAAAGCTACATTGTCCTTGTACAAGTTTTATTTGACTTTATATATGTCAAATTATAAATAGAATTGAGCCTAAGCTCTATAAAGTAGGCATTAGCTATGCTTTTATATTCTAGCTCATCACCAATCTCATAAGTTTACCTACAATTAACAAAACTACTATGCACCTCATTTAAGCATATTATAAATTTCATACCACAATCAATCGAGAACATGGTGAACAGAGCATTAGACACAAAATTTAGTAGAAAGGGAGACGGGAAAATTTTTCACAATCATGATAAGTGGAGCAATCTATGGGCTATGGAAGCAAAAAAAACTCAAAGGCTTTTTCATAACATTAATCAGGAACAGTATAGAATAAGTGAACTCATTGCGATGAAGGAATTACGTATGGACTATAGCCAGACATTCAAGGAAAAATGAACAACAATGAAACAAAAACATGGAAAATACCCATAGGAGAACATCCACAGGAGAGCAGGGGAATACTAAACACCGCATGCAGCTACACAACATCCACACGATCATCATTCCCCTCTTGCTGAAGATCAATACTCAAGCAACTCAGATGGGAGGCATGCAACGCAATTAATCGAAAACCAATTAGGAGTCAACACAGATCCGCAATTGAAGGCTGAATAGAAAGGGGATTCAATTTGAAACAAAATACTTGAAAATGATTGAAGTAGAGCAAACGCTTATCGGGATCAAATACAACATCTGATCTAGTCTTGGGGCTGAGCATAAGAAGCATGGTTTTAGATGGGATCAAAGAGCCCAAAGGGATTGGATGGACTTCAATTAATATTTTAGAGACTACGTGACCTGATGGGAGACTAATTGTCAAGTGTTAGAATTAGTTTATGCTTTGTCGTTTTACTTAACATAGGATAAGCTTAGAATAGGTTTTATTTTCCTTCTTGCTTTAGGATTTCGTTGAAGTGCTGATTGTACGCCTATATAAGGCTATTGCCGTCATAATTTAAGGGGACCTTTACTTTTGATTATCAATACAAGATATTTGCTCTGTTTACAAACAACAAATACTTGCCATCTTCTTAAATTCTCCTTGTCGCTTAAAGGGAACAAAGGTGAATCTCCATCCATCATATCTGATCATCTCCTAACTAAATCAGATTAGGAACGGGAAGCCAAAATTCGTCATACGGATCAAAGGCAATCTCCGACTAGCTAAGGAATTCGTCGCACTTGACCGACATTACAACTCAAACTTCAACATAAATTTCGTATTTAGGTTAGAGGCTAAAAGAACACTATAAAATGAAGATGTTTATACTATCATTCCGAGGATTTGTGAGACCTATAAAAGGTATAAATTAACTTGTTTCAGTCTATCTGCAACACATTTTGTAATCCTGAAAATTATATATTCAAATGTTACTTCTCCTTTCTAAGATTTGTGTACGCCCGTTGAATCTTTGTGACAAGTAAGAGGAATAAAATTTTTATAAATTAATAGCTTCTAATATAAATAATTTTATATGATCTCAATTAGAATTACTATTCTTTAATTAATATGGAGGATAAACATCATGGTAAAGAACTATATGCATAATATGGACCAAGTCTTTTAACTATTATATCTCCATCCATAATAAATCATTGTTTGAAGAAAAAGAAGACTCCGTCTTTGGTGACGCTTATCATTGCTGACAGGCTTATGTTACCCAATCAATATCTGAACATAAAAAAAACTAATGGAGCTATTTGTTAATATTAGAAAATGGTAATAGGAATGAGAATGAATATACTGAGGAATGAGAATGAATATTATCATTATAATTATGATGGTTGGTCAAGAGGAAGGAATGATTACCATTACCATTGATAGTGATTGGTTTATAAAAAGTATTGTAATTTTAATTAATTAATTATAATATTTTACTGCATTAAATGCTACTAATGGTTATTCCTTAACTGCCTGGACATAGGGAACCATTTTCTTTTTAGCTTCCATCAATTGTTCTTTTTCTTGAATCTGTCCCTGGAGGATTTTTTCTGAATTTCTGGATAATGTCAAGGCCTCCTTAAGGTGTTTGGCTTGGTCCTTTAGTTCTGAAAGTTCTTCTTCCCTACGCTTAAGTTCTTCTATGTTTACTATCTGATCTTCTGATAAAGCCTAATTGTTCTAATTCTTTTATTTGTTCTTGATACCATTCTAATTCCTGATTTGTAGCTGGTATAGGTTCTCCTTTTTCTTTTCTGAGTTCATAAATAATTTCTATCTTGTATTCCTGTTGATTCTTTTTCCAATGTGCTTGTGGGTTTTCTCCTATAATCTAAAGTTTTTCTAACCTTGAGATTGTATTCTCAATACTAGGTGAAATTAACTCTTTCATCCAAATTGTTAAATCTGAACAATCTATCTGATCACTTGTATCAGAACTAACTTCTAAGTTATCAAGTTCTTCTACAGAGCATAGACATTGTTCCTTTTGATTTCTAGATTTTAGTGCTATGGTTGTAGGATTTTGGCTAAGAATAAGGAATTCTTTGGTAATTGTTACCATCTTATTATATCCTAACAAGAAATCTAATCCTAAAATTGCCAAATATTTATGCATACTTAAATCCCTTAAGGCTGCTTCGTTTAACTGATGTTTCATATCTGAACATTTATCGGGAAAGTGAATATCTACTTGTTGAACATACTCTGTTGTTCTAATAATTGACCCGTCAGCTTGTTGACCAAATCTAGGTTCTTTGTAATATGACCTATATTTCTTAGGAACCTGACTGATATCCAATTTGGAATTCGTCATTCCAGTGTCTATCATTGCATTATCTAAAAGTGTATGTTCTCCTATTGTTACTACTATCGGTATTAATAGTTCTTTGACTTGAGTCTGTCTCTGACATAATGGTATACTATTACATAGTAAATTCCTTTCTAATATATTTTCTGAAGGTATTTCGACTATTTCTGCCTGAGTGATTCGTTCCTCTTCTAATCTGGCTTGTGTTAATTCTACAGCTTCTAGTCTTCGTTCTATTGCTCTGATTCTTTCTAATAAGCTTCTATATTCTAAGTTTTGAAGCTGCGGAGTATAACCATCCCATTTATAATTGAATTTGTCTTCTAAACATGGCTTACAAATTTCTGATCGACATGTGCTACATTTGGCTCTGAGGCTAAGGTGCGGATAATAATTGCAAATCCTGCATTGTTTGTCATCTGATCCTGAATTTTTAATCCAATTATGCTGGCAATTATCAAACTAGGAATACTTATATCCATGTATTCATGGGAGATTAGTGCTTGTGCTTGTGTGTCTTCCCATCCCATTCCGGGGAAAAGGGAAATAAGCTGAGGTTGTCGTCTGTACTAGAATCGGACTGATAACTAAGGGAATCAACAAAAAGTTCATTAGAAATAATGGAGTAGATGGATTCAGTATCTGAGATATTATCAGTGATATCAATAAAATTGATGTTCATGGAATCGACTAACAAATCTTGTTTCGTGTAAGTGTTATTTCTTCGTGGGCACTGGGTTGCCACATGACCTACTTCACCACATATAAAACATGTGATCTGATCTCGGTAAGTTCGACTAGGGTTATGTTTTCTAACATGTCTAGCTTGACTGAGAAATGGTTTTGGGGCTGAACTTTTCCTGATAGTATATGTTTTCTTTTAAAACTTTTTATACTGAGGTTTGGGCCAAGACCTAGTACTTTTATGTTTAGGCTTGTCACAACCTGTGCATGGGCGGGTTCTGAGAGACTTCTTTTCTGGGTTATCATACTGTTGGGCTGTATAAATATTCTTACAAAATGTGTACCCCTTCTTAATTTGTTTCTGAATTAACATATCATTACATTTCTTTTCTAAATGTTGCATTATAAAATAGCTAGTGACAGCTATGTTACTGGTATAATTATCACCTAGTGCTTGTTTCCATTTTTTATGTTCTTCCTGGATTTCCATTCCTAAAGGACCTGTTAGTTTATGTAGCAATTTTTGTTCAAATTCTTTGTTATATAAATTCTGAGATTGTGCTGAGAGGAAGACAAAGCCATTTAAGAAATATATAATAAAACTCCAGTTACTAAGGGTTAACTGTTCTAATTGTCTAACTGCATGCGACTGCTGATAAATGTTTCCAAATTTTGGATCTGTTGCAGTAATAATATTACTAACTAAATTAACAAAGTTATGGGGATTAGCCCCAAGACTTACTGCTTTATTATAATCTATTTCATGGGTTGCCTTAAAGTTATCCCATATCATTTTAGCTGTATTACCTAATGTACATTCTAAATATTTAAACATTTCTTCTGCACTATGATTGAAATTTTTTCCTAAATAATCTCTGATTGTTATGTTTTTCCATTGCTAGATGACTGATGGCCAAAGCTGAGGAGAGTACTTTCCTATGTTCAATAATTTATCTTCTGTGAATACATCTATAGGCATTCTTTGCCCTAAATGCTTTGTTTTATAAATTGGTTCTCTATAATCTGAATATTGTCTAGGTGGGATACTACCATGGGTGTATCTAGTTGTTGCTGGCTCCTCTCTTTTTGGGTTAAGAGGAGTTGAACTAGACGGATTATCCTGAAGTTCTCTTGGTAAGACTGATTGAAATGCTTTTAATAAATCTTCCTCTTCTGCTAGATCCATATAATTATGGCTAAATTCTGTAATATCCGAACTTGATACTACTACAATGTTTTCTTCTGGATGTTTTTGCTTTTCAGGTTCTTGCCCTGGTTTGTTCTGATAGGTAGGAACTGGGTAGCTATAAGGTTTATTTTGTTCTATTTTTGCTAACTGGTCATGCCAACTGACCATAAGTTCGAAGGTATCTATTTCCATTAATCCTTCTAGAACCTTTTCTTGGTATGCTAAGTTAAGTTTGTCTGTCCTTTTTCTATAGTCTAGATCTACAAACCATTTTTTAATATCTACATATCTTTCCCAAGTTTCAAAATAATTTATATTTGCTGTAAACTGGTTTACATTCTGATTGACATTTTCTGGGGTTTCGTAAATATTTCTAAGAAGTTTTAGTTCTTGGCTCATTTTTCCTGAACAATTTTTACAACTGTCTTGGTGGTTCATTATCTTGACTGACCTGGGATTTGGTATCTGATTCTATATCATTATTCATCTGATTATAATTGGTAAATTTAACTGAGATACTATTATTAGGATCTTGGAATATAGTTCCATTTTCTGGTGCTAAGATACTATGCTCATCTTCAATTAATATTCCATTCTTTTCCTGCTAATAACTGAGCGCTATATTTTGGTGGTGATATTAGTCTGATCCCTTTACTTGCTATAGACTGGACTACTTCTTCATTATCTGCCTTATACTTCATATTTGAGTTTTGGTGGGATTTTCCTAATAGTCCTATGGTTAAACTAAGGTTTTCTCTGTCTATAGTTCCATATCCTTCACTAATTATTCCTATTTTTATCTTATGTACATCTTTAGTCATCATAAAAAATTCTGGTGCTGTATATAATAATCCTCTATTATTATTATTCATATCTATATCCATGAGATTAATAATTTTCTTACCTTTATCTGGGATACTATCATCAAAGATTGTTAGTACTACATGTGCTCCTAATTGTTTTCTAGTCATTCCTTTTATTCCTATAACAATTAATCCTAAACGTGTATATTGTAGGTCTTGTTGTGCTAATTGCTTACAAACTTGTTTACTAAGAAGCGGGAGTACCACTGTTTCATTATCTCCACATTTTATCGGGATTTCTTCTATTTTTCTAATCATTTTTGTTTTACTGAGAAATTTTCTAGATGAGTATAGGATTTTTGGGTCGAATCCTTTAACTGTCAATTGTTTAAAATTCTGGATATCTCTGTCTATATCTATTTCAATTCTATACCTATTAATTCTTTCCCAAACCTTTCAACCAAGCACTCCCTAAATAATGTAAATATCATTTCAAAGCGGATGTCCCTAAACTTACAAGAACTATATATGCGTAATATGGACAAGCCAATGGTGGCCTGGTACGGTAATTAATCATTATATATTCATCCTTGGTAAATAAAAGGACTTGGATGAAGTAACTATTATGAAGTGTTACATGCATGTGACTTGGCCCTCAAATGTCAAATAAGACTGCAGTGATTGGTTGGTTGCATGCAAATGTTCAAGATGGATGCTCTTTCAGGCTTAGGTTTGTCATATTAGGCAAGCGTGGATTTGAAGTGAGTTTTGTCATGTTAGGCAAGCGTGGATTTGAAGTGAGTTGATTGCGCAGAGATTGAAGACTTCATCAGCTATAAAAGGAGCTTGCAAACTAGGAAGAAGAACAACATTCAAAAAATTCTTCTTTCTTTTCTTGAAACTATCTATCCTCTCTGTATATTTCTGAGCCATTTGTTTCAGCCTTTTGTATTTGTATTCATTCTCCACATATTAGTAAAAAGCTCACCCTCCGCCCGTAGACGTAGGTCACGTTGACCGAACCACGTAAATCTTTGTGTTCTGTCCCATTTATTTTTGTCTCTCTTTATTTTCTTTACTATTATTCGGGCTATTAAATTCTACCGGTATCCAATCCGAGAGCATTTTATCTTAACATGAAGAAATACAATAAAACTCCTTTGTTGGTCACATTGAGGGTTGACCTTAGGTAAAGGCAGGCAAGATATTTACGGAAAGCTTATTCTTAACGTACAAACCCTCAATGAGACCAACCATGGAGTTTTATTGTATTTCTTCGTACTAGTGACTTCGTCCAAGTCCTTTTATTTACCAAGGATGAATATATAATGATTAATGACCGTACCAAACCCATGAAGAATAAAATATGGTTCGTTCTTAATCTTCATAAAAAATAAAATACAGTAAAATAGGACTCATTCTTGTCCCTTATAACAAACAAAAAGAAATAATATATGAGGCCTTTTTTTTCGCTTTACCAAGGCTATAAAATGTTAGAAATGACTTGGTCACACTCGCCATTTACATTGTTGAAGGAACGCCTACCCAACTTTATATTTTTTTAATTAAAAAATGACATCATTTTTTACATTCCGATAAGCCGACCAATTTTGACATGTAACTTGATTAACTCGAGTCAAAATCAGGTTAGATCGAACTAAAATTGACATGTCTATTCCCTACGTGGTGTAGATTGCAGCCCAAATACAACTTTAAGTTTATGATTAATATTTTGTTCCCGTACTTTTAAGTCTTTTTACGAGTTATCACTTCTTAATGTAGCTTTTATTGTCAACTATTGAGATTTTTGATAACGCAAACTAGCAATTCTTTAATGCAGCAGGATTGAAGAAACAAATGTACTTTCAAACATAGCTGGCTTTTGTTACTGTGGACCACGTCACTTATTCATTATTATGGAAGATTT
>JANZLX010000002.1:11692430-11704387 GCA_025531955.1 Erythroxylum orinocense | reverse complement strand
TTTAAATTATCATTTGAAATTTATTTGCATCTCCTTGTAGCTAATTTCTATTGACTTCTTCAATGGAAGTTTTTTTTTATAAATTTCTTCAATTGAAGTTGCTTTGATTGTTGTACCAAAATTATTTGGACATGTGTGAATGTATTTTCCTTTCCTCAGCACATTTTAAATGGGTGTGCTAAATAGAAAGTTTCATCAAATTCTGTTGTCTTCACTGAAAGTAATTGGATAAAATGATGCATAATTCTTTGGATGATTGTATTGTTATGTTACACTGGTGATTGGATCTTTTGTGTTCACTAGAAATTGATTCCTTTAAGATGGATGAATTTTTGTTATAATCGTAATTTAATTGTGTCTCATGATTAAGTGTTGCTTAACATGTATCTAATTTTGGTTTGTATATCTTTTGCGCCATTCTAATGACTAATCACATGAAATTCCCAAAGGGATGTGACTCGTGTACTAGAAGGAGAAGGCTTGACCATTTAGTTGTGGACTGAAATCCTTAATCTATCCAGATATACTACAGCCATTGACATGTGGTCCCTTGGATGCATAGTTGCAGAACTATTTCTAGGATTGCCGCTTTTCCCTGGAGCTTCAGAGTTTGATCTTTTGAGGAGAATGATTGAAATTCTTGGGTAAGTTACTTTTCATTGTAGAATGAAATTATGATTCAGTTTTTATTGTTTACATTGAATTTGCTTGCTTATGATTTTCTGGTGATGTATGACACACTTTTTTGGAAATCTAAGTTCTGTTTTGTGGGATCTCTTGAGATAAAGTAAAGAATCACGAAAATGTCCGGAGATTTCAGTGTTTTTTTTTTCAATTTTTGTTCTCATCTTTTTCTATGAGGAACCTGTAGAGTTGATTACTATTATGATTAAAAAAATATATCTACAAAAGTTTTGATGAACCATTGAAATCACTGGGTGCAGCGATTTTGTCTCTGTGCCACAGCTCCCTTGTGAATGCTATCTGCAAATTTTTTTTTTCTCAAGTTTATCTAATCTGTCCATCTCATGAACTGACAGTTCAGTGGTAAGGTGATGTCATCTAAGATTTAGTTCCAGTGCTACTTTAGCCAAACAAGTACTGGACTTTGTACTTATTCCAAGTAGCTAGATGTATGTGTTTCCATTGCTTTGAACAAACTTTTACGTGTTGTTCAATTTTTGAAGGGGACAACCTCCGGATTATGTACTTAAGGAGGCAAAGAATACAAGCAAGTTCTTTAAGTGCGTTCGTAGTGTCCATAACATAGACAATGGAGAAATTTGCTCTGGTGGTAGAAATGCTTACCAGGCATTATCAGTGGAAGAATATGAAGCTGTAAGTATAATAGATTGGGAAGTAAGAGAGGAATTTATAACTAAAGAAGTAAGAGTTCTCTATGAATGTGCATCCATATTTATCTTTCCCATACTACCGATGTTTGATGTCTAGGTTATTTACATCCTTTTCTGTTTCTTATGATGAATTTACTACTTGTTGGTGGTAATGGTTTTTTTTAATATGTTCAGAGAGAGATGAAAAAACCATCCATTGGGAAGGAATATTTCCATCATATGAACCTTGAGGCAATTGTTACAAATTATCCTTACAGGAAGAATTTGCCGCCGGAAGATGTTATAAAAGGTTGTTTCGAATGTGCTGCATCTTTGTCTGAACAGTATGATTTTAAACCTTTTTAAAAATTTACTATCTGTTGCATTTCTTTTGTATGGCAGAAAGTCGAATACGATTAGCTTTGATAGATTTCTTGAGAGGACTTGTAGAGTTTGACCCGGCTAAGCGATGGTCCCCTTTTCAGGTAGTGAATTTTCTCCCGTTTTCATCATTTTATCACAACTTTTACTTGATTCCTTAAGCAGTACGCGTAATTGTGCATAAGAATAGTAATGGATCTTTCTCCTGCAGGCTTCAAAACACCCTTTTGTTACAGGTGAGCCTTTCACATGCCCTTACAAGCCACCTCCGGAAACACCTCGCATGGTAAGTGTGTCACTATGCATACTTGTTGAACTTACTTTAGAAGCTTCAGTTTTGGTGTGATGGTCCAGCTTTTTCATCTAAATGTTGATGATTATGTATCCTCAATGCTTTTACCAAAACCGTCCAAAATAACAATCAAGGATTAGTCTTAAATTTTAAAAGTGTTTGGACTTGTCATTCTTTAGTGTTAGTGGTTGCTAACAGATTCAACAGCTTTGTCCGCAATACAGGAATTTCAGTAAATCTCACCTCTTTGTATTTGTTTGTGTTTTTTTCTACATTTTCCTCCCCAACTGTACTTGTCACCTTTACACAGTTGACTTGCTAGTCTAAATAATGTGCGGCTTAAAAGAATCAATTGGAGGGTTTCTGAAAATAGGTTTCTGTCTACATTACTTTTCCAGTTTTATGTTGATTTTTAGTTGTTAATAGATAAGAAGATGTAATCAGTTGTGAAGAATGTTGGTCCTGGCATTCTTTTCCTTTCTCATCCCTAAATGAATGGGTCGTGGAGTAGCAGATGTATTTATTCTAGGATTCCACATTAAGAGGGTAAAGAGGACACATCAAGATTTAAAAATAATTTTATAAATATTTTGATCTAAGCTTCATTCTAAGGTTCTAAAAACTAGTAATCTTTGTCATCTTTTAATTTTCCTATTATGTAGACCTTTTATCTTCTTTAGAGGCATGTACAAATTCTCTGCAATTTGAGGATCATGTATCAAACTATGGTATTCTTTTTTAAAATGATGCTGATGTCTCTGTTATTATACATGTTTTTATAGCCTGTTGCTCAAAATGCTAAGGTGGACCATCATCCAGGTGGAGGGCATTGGTTTGCTGCTGGTCTCTCTCCTAATGTGAGCTCACGGTTCTTCTGTTCTTATCATATTTTGGTTTTGGAGTTTGTGTCACCTACCAACCTCCCCCTTACCCCCTCTGTACGTACATCTGTTCATAAACTATTATGTAGGTTGTAAACATGTAATTGCTGTGGTTTTGTCTCTTTGATCATTGCATCTAATTGTATCCATTAGTATATGTTATTTTGCTAATATGTAATCTCTGGGACATATTAGCTGCCATGTCTGTGAAAGGCTCGTGTCAAAAAGGAAGAGGAAGACAAGAAAACACTGACCATTTTCACATTATTCAGGTTCCAGGTAGGACTAGACCTCACAACAGTCCGCACTTTCAGGTCTTTTCTTATGCACATGGAAATAGTTATGGGAGTGTAGGAAGCCATGGTAGCTATAATGATGGTATTGGTCATGGGAGCAGCTATGGAAGTTATGGTGATAGCAATCATATGTTTGCTTATTATTCACCTGTTGCTCCATCTGGAATGAACATGCATCCCCAAGCCAGTATGTCTATGCTTGGAACTAGTCCTGATGCAAGACGGAGATTTATGCATTATTCACATGGAAATGGGCTTGGTATCAGTCCGTCAGCAGGAAATTTTGCAGCACTACCCCTTGGAACTAGTCCATCGCAATTCACTCCACCAAGTTCATATTCTCAAGTTTCGGCTGGTTCTCCTGGACATTATGGCCCAACTTCCCCAGCAAGAAATAGTTGTCACGGATCACCGTTAGGAAAATTGGCAGCTGCTACCCAATTTAATAGGAGAAAAAGTTTGGGGTACCCTGGAAGTTGCCAAGTTCAAGAGGGTTCATCTTTGCACTGGCAAGGACAAATTAATGATGGCATGAGCTCTAGCCAAGGTGAGGGAAATCCTTCTGTAATTGGAACATCGACCTGTCATCAACATTCAAACTTTAGTTCTGGAAGCTGGATGCAGCAGCAAGGAGGTGATGGATCTATTCATAATATATCTGGGTCCTTTAAACCTTGTACTAGCATCCAATCAGGGCGAGGTTGTGACAAGTTTGAGGCTAGCCTATCAGTGCCAGACCCTGGAGACTGGGATCCCAATTACAGGTGAAGAGAAGAAGTTTCATACTGACAAAAGCTTACTCGACATTATGTTTCTGTTGATTAAGGGATGCATTTATTTGATTTGAGCAAACCCCTAATCCTTTGAAATTGAAATGGCTTTTTCTTTATCTTTGCTTAAATAGGAACTAGCTATGATTGTGCTGTTTGATCACAGTTCAGATAGCCTTTACAGTAATGTGAGAGAGGATAACTAGTTCATCGAATAGATCGGAAATTGATTAAAAGTTTATGGGCATGATCTTGAAAAATTAGGAAGATGGATAAACGAAAGAAATAGTAAGTCCACTTTTAATCTGAAGTGATTACGCAAAACAATAGTTAATTGAAATTGGTGGACAACTAATGCAGTATTGAGATAGATTTGCGATTAGATGTAGCAAAATCATAGTGTATTTTACATTAATTTAACTTCTTTTTCCAGGGGTTGGTATTTGTTTATTGATAGATTGAACTAAAATGTCAATTAATTTTCCATCGGAAGATACTGTGGACAACAATCCCTGTTTGTTTCAATGGTGCCTAGCATTGATGAAAAGAAATAGTGGTTGCCTCTTCTTGTTCTACTTGATTTCAGTTAGATTTTGCCATATGGCTTTGCTATACCCAAACTCGCAATTTGGAATTTTTGGGAGTTAATGTGATTGTCTGAAGCAGGTTTGACTTGAGTAGGGAAGTTGCCTGCCTTATGAATCCTATAGTCTAGGGTGTTGAGGCTTCCTTGCATATGTGGTAGAAAACTACTAATTGGTTGACAGATTATGACAGAGTACTTTCATACGCTAAATCATATATTCTTGCTCTTATACGGACTAGAATTTATGTGCCTATTAAGGACCTGCACTTTCAATCTGTTTCCTTTTTAATCATTGTCATACTCATCAACGTATTAAACTTGTTTGGCATATCACGCATTGTATTGCAGCGATGAACTACTTCTGCAAGAGGAGGATGGTTCAGATGTTGGCTCCATGAGCACTGAGTTCAGCAAAAGCATGCATCTTAGTTCAGGAGATCCATCAGTTGGTCTTGGAAGGTCCAACCGTGTTTCAAACCCAGGGTTCAATTCATCCATCCAAAGGTATGGCTTGGAACATTCACAAGTAAATCATTTGGGATTCTCTGGAGCAGATCAAATACTTATCTATGATCTGCAAATGACTATGGTTGGATATTTTAGATCCAGTTTGAAAATTGCAGTGAGTGAACTAATTGTGGGAATTTTTCTGTATATTAGAAAGCAAAATTTCGGATTTTAAATGGTGCATGTTTTTCATGTTTAATAATAGAATTTTAGATTTGTTGGAGATGGAAGTTGTAAGAATCAGAGCTGATACTTGAAGCAGCCATTTCTTTCTTAATGGTATCTGCTAAAACCTTTCCATACGAACCATTTTTTGGTGTATGCAGACAAAATGGACCTATGCAAGGTTTTCCGCATGCGGAGATTGGCAGCCCAACTTCAGCTCATGATTTGCATGCTGGGTGCGGCCATGTAACCTCAAAGCCTTCTCATTTTATCCCTCACATCTCACAAAGTTCTCCGAGCCGGTTAGGACAGCCACCTCTGAACAGGATTAATCATGGAAGGTCTAGTGGCCGTGAATGGAATCATATAAAGGTTCAACACCCTCCTGCCAGCTTTGTTTCAGGGGAGCCGCATTCACCCAGAAAGACTTCATTAAACAACGGCATGCCATGGGGTACACACACACACACACTAGATTTCAACTCAAAATTGCCAATTCTTTTGAGTATGATTTTTTTAATCAATTTCATTAACTGGTACTTGGCATTCTGTGGTAGGGCGTAGAGGAAACTATCCCGTCACAACCATCCTACCGGCAGCATCGCGTGGAAGAAAAGATTATGGAAGAATTGCCTAGTTTTGGAATGAATGAGCTTATGATGTGTTTATTTTACCGTGAGGGTGTGCCTTGTGCTTCCAAAAAAAAAAAAGAAAAGAACTGTACTCAAATAGTTCACGTTCCTAGTGGGCTGATGCTAAGAAAATCATCATCCAGACATGTTCATTCATTTGTGGTTGCATAAGTTTAATATAATGATTTCTGTTTTTATTTGTCTGCAAACCAATATTGCTTTTTCACATTTTATGGAAGTGGTAGGGAAGGAACTTGTGCAGAAAATATGTTCATCCCCAATCAATCTCTTCGAAATTTTAGAAAATTATAAATTTATTAGTCACAAATTTTATTAGTTTTTATAACAATCATTGTTATAATTATAAATATGAATACTGATTCTTGAAATTATTAATAAAAATTCCTGAGTGAATAATTATATAAAGTCTAGAATAATTTTATAAATTATAATTAGAATTTGGAAAAATAATTTTGATAATCATAATTATCTTTACAACTTAAGTCTTTTAAAGTTTTATAAATATATAAAAAAGTTTATAATGAAAAATGAGATCTAGTTTTAATTAAATTAAAATTATATATATATGAACAAATTTTCTATTATATTAAAAGATAAAGCAGAGATCAGAAAGGGGAGAATGCAATAGAGTTTGTGTCAGCTTGGCATCCTCTGCACCACTCATGCATGGCCCCAATATCTCTTCTAGCCAATGCCATCTCTCCTTAGTCCTTTCCATATCGCTTCTTTTTGTTCTAATGAACCAGGTCATTATTGGAATGAAAAATATTTAAAAAAAATCATGCAAACAGACAATATTGCGGCCTCTGCTTCTGTTTCTCCAAAACCGTGGGGGAGTGTGTATTGCTCACTTTGGAATCACCGCCTTTTCCCCATTTCCTTCTACTTCTTCTCTTCTCTTTTTCTGTTTATAGCTATTATTCTTCTCGTCTTTTTTTTTCCCCGGCTCAGGTATGAACCTTCGCAAAAGTACCTCTTTTCATTTATGTTCTTATAAAAAGCTTCAATCTTTTCTTCTATTAACTGTTTTAACCCTTTTTCTTTTTAAATTTCCTATTCTTTCTGCTGCATGGGCCTAGTTTAATTCGGTTGTTTCTCTGTAAAAATGCTCTGTTCTTTACTTCTCTTCTTTGGACCTTCTTGTTGCGCTAAACCACACTAGTTTTTAGGCACAGCTTAAAACCATTATATTGTAGTCGCTTTGATGTAATTTTATCCTTCACTCCATCTAATCAAATTTTAGAATTGGTAGTTGGCGAGTTGATATTGCAAATATTGACAACCGTAGAGAGGCATAGTGTCTTACCCCTTATTGATTGTTGACAACATTACAATTGAATTCTGGTTTGGGTATTCTATACCTTTTTTTTTTTTTTTTACGTTTCCAATATCATCAGTAATGTATTCTTTGAATTACCCTATTCAATGCATCTTTCGGGTTGTGGGTTGGCATCTGCTTAGTATTGCATCGTGCTTTCATGCTCTTGTGTCATACTTTTATGGTTCTTTACCTGTTTAGAGGAAAGAAACTCGAGAATCTTTTCTTCTTTTTTAATTATTTTGTTTGTTAATGTCTTTGCATTTAGGTTCTTTACCAGGAAGCTATCTTGGGAATTGAGTCCAGTTGACGGACTTGAGGCGAATTTTAATTCAACTAACCAGTTAAAGGCTTGTGATGGTATTACCATACACTCCAAAAGAAGCCATATGATGGCCACGGCTGCAGTTATTGGACTTAACGGAGGAAAGAGGCTCTTGGGTTCCTCCTATTATTATTCTGATCTCACAGAGAAGCTCCCAGAGCATGGACCAACTTACTACCAAATACCTGCAGTGAAGAGTGTGATAGTTAACAAAAAGCAATCAAGTTACGGCCCAAGTTTCCCATCATCCAACAGAAAAAATCAATCTGCTGGAGCACTTAAAGATCATGTGGATGCTACATCGACGGCAGCGACATGGTTTAAGATATTGAATGACATAGGAGAGGAAAGTTCTGAACTTGACTTTTCTGTGGAGGCTCTTCTTCTCTTGCAGAAGTCTATGCTGGAAAAGCAGTGGAATCTTTCTTTTGAGAGGACGGTCTTGAGTGATTCACCTAGTAGAAAAACATGCAAGGACATACCAATCACCTCTTCTGGGGTGTCTGCTAGACAACGGAGAATGAATACAAAAAGGAAAGTTCTGACCAAATCTTTGACACAATCTACTCTTAGTAAGCAGCTAAGATCTGTTATTAGTCCAGAGCTGTTGAAGAGAGGACTTAAGGGTTACGTGAAGGGTGTAGTAAGTGAAGATCTGCTCACTCATGCAGAAGTTGTGCAGTTGTCAACGATAATAAAAGCTGGCCTTTCATTAGAGGAGCATAAATCCAGGTGATCACGAAACACAATCAATTATAGACATTATTTGCATGTCTGGAGTAGCTTATTCAGCCTTATCATTAGCAACTGATTAAGAAAAAGATTAAATTATGACAACGAGCTATGCATTTTATAATAGACTTTATTTTAGGGAGATAGACCTCAGAAGCATTGATGACTAATGACTTGGTAATAATTGAATTTTAGGATCTTCTCTTTTCATTTCTGCCACCGTTGGAGCTCTGGACTGATTCTTTGATTAGAAAATGTTGATGTAGATTCTGTCAATATGTCCAACCAACATTAGAAGTCTTTTGAACCACAATAATATTGCCATTGACCACTTTTAAATTTCTTTATTAGCAGTTAGTTCAAAGTGAGAGATGAGGACCTATTTCCTTTTAAATTTCAAGTTCCCTGAACTAACATTCTGATATAGATTTTCATTCAAACTCAGAATACTCACTTTGATACGAAGTAATCTAGCACGTTGTCATTCATGTAGGTTTTTACTCTACTCAAACTCTGAATACTCACTTTGATACAAAGTAATCTAGCATGGTGTCATTCATACAGGTTTTTACTCTCAACTTCTGTAATTTGTAACTGCAGGATAAAGGAGAGATTAGGTCAAGAACCTTCTGATGAGCAACTTGCAGCTTCTTTGAGAGTTTCTCGTTCTGAGTTACAGTCAAAATTGCTCGAATGTTCTTTGGCAAGAGAGAAGCTGACAATGAGCAACGTTAGGCTAGTTATATCTATAGCTCAAAGATACGATAACATGGGTGCTGAGATGTCTGATCTTGTTCAAGTAAGATTACTTCTATAATTAATAAATGAACTTCGTACATTTTTGCAAAAATAAGTATACATCAGATTACTTGTGTGTGTTTTTTTCATATTTGCAATTGTTGAAATTATTCTACTGCAGGGAGGGCTGATGGGATTATTGCGTGGCATTGAGAAATTTGATTCTTCAAAAGGATGCAAAATTTCAACTTATGTTTATTGGTGGATACGTCAGGTAGGATACACTCTTCCTCCCAAGACGAAATTAGTACATTGCACAATGATAGCTGTCAATATAATAAACACTTGCATTCATAATATACAGAAAATAATTTGGAGAAGCCACATGCATTGCCATATCTTATTCATGTTTATTCATACCTTCAAGGGCTGATGTTGAAGTCAATCCCTTTTTTAATCAGTTAAGAACATATTTGAAATTGTCGATGTTCGAAGTTCATTTTCTGTTTAGTTTGTTAGAGGTGTATGGAAAGTCTTCATCAAGCAATATTGCAAATCGTCAAGCACTTCCATTTTATGCCCCAAGAAGTTATAAAGTTGGATACTATACTACTGAGAAACTAATGCAATTTCACGTTTATCACAGGGTGTCTCGAGAGCTTTAGTTGATAATTCAAGAACTTTAAGATTGCCTAACCATCTACATGAAAGGTTGAGCTTGATTCGAAATGCAAAGATTAAACTGGAAGATAAAGGAATAAGTCCTTCCATCGATGTAAGTATGTCTTGACTTCCTCTGAAAGCAAAATGATTATTTTTCCCTGTCCTCGTATATTAGTGTGAGTGCTTCATTCCATTATTCATAAAGTTAATAATGAATCAAGAATATTTCATAAAAATTTGTCATTCACTCATTTTCAGGTTTGCTGTACTTATATGTATTGCTTGATTGTTATTTTTCAGAAAATTGCAGAGTCGTTGAATATGTCCCAGAAAAAAGTGAGGAATGCAACCGAGGTACTAAAATTTTGGGTTTTTCTCATTGTTGCATGTCAAGCTCTTACAGATCTATGGACTTACCATACCAAACCATATGTTATATTTAGGCAATAAATAAGGTCTTCTCACTTGATAGGGAAGCATTCCCGTCTTTGAATGGTCTGCCCGGTGTAACTCATCATAGTGTAAGTATTCTAAATCCTTTGTGTAAAAAAAAAAGTATATTTGTTTGGTTCCTTTCCAGTTCATTATTAACTGTTTTTCTTTCTCTCTAATAGTACATAGGAGACAACCGGGTTGAGAATATCCCATGGCATGGAGTAGATGAGTGGGCTCTCAAGGTAAGAGTGCCAAGTGAAACTCAGAAACTGATCTAAACAAAGTGTCCTACATCGATGAGACTCTATAGCCTGTATACAGAAAATTGTGCTTTAAATACTGAATGAAATCAGTTGAATGAGCAGGCGCCCACTTGTATATAACACGCATAAGAGAAACCATCAACTTTCTCAATAACTAGTAAATGCTTCTCTCAATTGCTTGAATGAGACTTGAGATATATTTTATGTGGGGTGCAGGAAGAGGTAAACAAGCTTATGAACTTGACTCTACGAGAACGAGAAAGAGAGATCATTCGTCTGTATTACGGTCTGGATAACGAAAGCCTTACATGGGAAGACATCAGCAAGCGGTGAGCGAGACTTCTCTAACAACAATATGTTTATGATAACGCAAACAGGAGGTTCTCATTTTTTATGTCCTTGTTGGTGTCTTCAGCATAGGATTGTCCAGAGAAAGAGTTCGGCAAGTGGGACTGGTAGCACTTGAGAAACTAAAACACGCTGCAAGGAAAATGAATATGGAAGCCATGTTAGCCAAACATTAGCTTGGTGTGTATTTCATGAGGAAAACTCACACCAACAATGTATACACGCGGATTCCTGTTTCCACGTTTTCTCTTGTTTCTTTTTCCCGCCCCGGTTCCCTTAACAATAGGAAATTTCTGTAGAGCTACACGCCAAATGAGCTTTGTAAATTGGAAATGACAATTTTCAAGTAATTGAAGTGACTTTGTTGTAATTTGTAATGGAATTATATGTTAATGGCAACATCTCATGGCTTATTACAAGGTTCGGTCGAACTTTAAAATTGTCTTAGTAAGGTTTTAGCTATTATACATATGTATAGAAACTTTAGTGATATATTCTTAATTTATGATGTATCAATTAGGAATAATCATTATATTGGTTATGGTGTCCAATAGGGTATATGTACATCTATCCAATGAATGAATTCAGTTACTTTTTCCATAATCAAGTTGATTAAGACTAATCTAACATGATTGATCTATCGCGTTTTCGTACATTGGCTTTAGATTGTAGCACTTGGCCACTTCATTTTTGACACCTCTTACCAACGACCGTCTAATCATCAATCATTAGGAGGGAATTGCAGGTGCAGAGAAAGAACAGAGAGAGAGAGGAAGTTCATTTGTTATTGAAACAATTATAGGGAAAAAAAAAGATTTAGTGACAAGAAGTTGGTGGCGACCTCTCCACCAAATCCGTCGGCGACGCGTTTCCTGGGCCAGAAACGTGGACTAAACTGACTGCCGGGTTTTTTCGTGTTCATACTTCATACTGCTCTCTTGAGCCGAGGAAAAGGTACGATCTTTACTCTCAATCCTCCACTCCCGCTCCTACTCGCACCAGCAATGGTATGCAAAGTTTCGTGCATTTTACCTTTTTATAACAATATTATAAGATATGTGATTCCGGCAATAATAATACTAGTGGTGTTAGATCTACGGTGTCATGCTTGTGTAAGTAACAGTAAGTGATCCGTAGATTGTAAACGGGAAAGTTGGATCTACGTTGGATTTCACCCAACATTTTTCATCGTTTTTCTAATTGAAAAATGACCGACGAGGAAGCGTACCAGCGCACGTTTGTTTAGATCAGTTCAGACTCGGTTGCACTG
>JANZLX010000002.1:11670584-11692330 GCA_025531955.1 Erythroxylum orinocense | reverse complement strand
CTAACTTTTTATTTTTTATTATCATTATTACTATTATTATATTATTTATTTATTTATGTATTTATTGAAATTTTATTTGTATAATTATTTAGCGTGTTAATTTTACTTATTTACTCTTTAACCTGCATCACTTTTTAATTGTTACATCTACATATGAATCTACCAAAAACAGACTCTTTACTAATATAGAAATAAGATTGCGTACTATCGTACTTAAATTTTAACCGAAATTTTGCTTCATTTTGAAAATTTATACAAATACAATTTCAACGCAAAGCATGATAGAACTTAAGCTTCAACTCAGATACCAAAGGTTCCATGCGCGCCAGGCGTGGGTTCGAGACCTGACCACTGCAACAAAATATGTTGTTAAGAAACAGCCTAAACGACATGCACAACATCACACAAAATGCACACGCACGGTATCACAAAACAACCAGCAGATTTTCTTATAAAAATGCATAAAACGACACACAACTTTTTTATAAAAAAAATAAAGAATTGCATTAACTACAGGTAAAGCAAATACACCTAGACGAAGACAAAGGGTTTATCAATTTTATTTAATCATTTAGTTAAACCAATGATTCATTAGTGGAGCAGATAGCAACAACTATTATTTCATCTGACATATATATTTTGGATTTTTCAATAGATTTATATCTTTCATTAATAGAAATTTGTTGATTCTTTGGATTTGAAGAAAATAAAAAAGAAACAACTTTATTAATAATTACTTCTTTGGTGAAAAGAGTCCTTGGAATTTTTTTATCATTCAAACTTGAAAAAAAAAATCTTTGTGATTCTCTAAAAATGAGGGGTCAAGGGATTGATTGCGAAACACTGCTTGTTCTTATTATAAGTTATAAGATCATGATTGAATCCAATTGGTTTTGACTAATCTAGTTTGTTGTCCACATTCATAGAAATGCACCTATGTTTTTACTTTATGAATATAATATTTTTCTAGGCATTTATAATAATATCAAATATCATTTCTATTTTGGCATTTCTAATTTTCGAAATTTTATCTTCCTGTAGTTGAATTCTCTGGAATCACAAGAATCCTTAATTAGAATGTGATTCTAACTCAGCACCTTTTAAGAAGAGTTGCTCTTTGGAAAGCACAATACAAAATTCACCCTTTGTTTTTTCCTTTCCATTCATTTGAATCTCTTATGTTTCATCGATTTTGTTTGGATCCTCCTTTTCTTCCCAAAAAAAGGGAAGAAGTAGGATTTTTTTCAGTAGATGCCTCGCCTTTTGGGAAGAGCCACTAAATTAAGTTTTAGTTAAGTGAAGGAAGTATGACTTTTTTACTAATAATCGAGATCCAATTGGGAGGCATTTTGGCTTATATTCCTAGTAATGTAATTTCTATTATAGAGGATAGTTATACTGATTCGATACACTTTAAAGAAACTCTTGGTAAAATATTGACGATCTTATAAAGATTTCCTTTCAGTGAAGTTTCATTTACTAATCTTATCTTTTATGAAATCAATCCCCTTTTGATTGTACAAGAATATATCCCTATAATAATAATAAGCGGATGAACTAAATCGTAGACATGACAATGTACGAACTCAATAAGACCCCTTAAATCAGACCAAAAAAAAAGAAAAATAGAGGGGCGACGTCTTCAATAAACTGTACAACATTTGTATTCAATAAACAACCAAAATTACATTGTTTAGTGAGAGGTCTTCTTCAACTTCGAGCCGGCTCAAATTGACCCAGTTCATAACCCATCGAATACCAACAAAACTAGATCAGAAAAACACCACAAAACACATTTTTTAAATGTAGAAACACTTCCAAATTCTTAATAGAACATTTCTACCTTTAATCGAAAGAAAAACAAAAAAAACTCTAGATTGAAAATTTTGGAAATTGAAATTCTCCATAAACTCTAACAAGGCAGAGGTTAACATTGTCTGATACCAAATATACGTCAATTCTAACATATATTTCAACAATGATATACGTTATAATAACATATAAATTAAATGTGGAAGAAAAATGAAATACCTTCAGCCAATGTTGTCTTTGTATGAAGACCCTGCGTTTTGAAGTTCTTCAAAGCTCTCAATTCTCAATTTGATGGTGTATATTTTAAAAAAGAGTCCAGATCTCCTGTCCAATATTATGGTGTCTTATTGTGTCTAATAAATTTCAGCCGTTTATTTACGTGGGTCCCGCGTGGGTCCCACATGAGGTCCGCAAAATAAATGGTTGAGATTTTATGAGACAGAATAAGACAGAGTAAAACTGGACAGAGGATCTGGTCCCTTTAAAAAGAGGGAAGAAATTTAGGGGACCTCAAAATATGCAAGAAAACCTATATGATTGTGCTCCCATCAAACACAATATCAATTACTATAAATTTAGGAATTCGTACCCACTAAATTCATAATGTTGGACCACTTATGACACCAAGAATATGAAAAGTTCTAACATTTATCTCGCAATTATTTAGCTTAAATAATTTCTTACTTAACCTAATTACTTCCTGATAACAATTGACGTGATTTATTCTTGTACTTATTTTTTAGTTATTTATTTATTTACTTATTTTATCATTTATTGTTAATCTTTACAATGTTCTATATGTATTGTATTATGTATTGCATTATATATTTTTCTTTAATTTATATGTGAATTTATTGGAAATAATCTCTTTATTAGGTATGGATAAAATTAGGTACGATTGAATCTTTTCAAACCTTTCATTTTATTGAGAAGTGTTATTGTTGTTGTTGCATATATAACCAAGGATGGACTATAACCACATCAATTTACCTCATCAAGGGGATTGAAATAGGTACGCTTGCATCTATCCTTCCAATTCTAACCAAATAATATATTGTAACAAGAAGAGGTGGGCCGAGTTTGTTGCACCTTTTATGATGCGTACAATTAGTTATGTAAAGTAGCATATCTACAGCTACTCTACTTATATGTCCTGTTTAGATCTTCTTTTCAAAATAACTCTGTCCAATCACGTCCAATGCCTAAAACAATGTCATTTTGGCCATTGAACAGAGTTGAACAGTCTCACTTCCAATAATCGACGTCGTTTTAAGCATTATAGAGTTAAACAAAGTTATTTTAGACAAAGGATTCGAACTTCTTACGAGAAGAAACTATTCAGTGTTGCTAACCATCTAAACTCAATACGTGAGTTCTAATTACTTAGATTTCGTATAACTTGAATTTGAACAAAAATTAAGCAATTTTGATAAATTGAATATGTTTAAATTTATTAATTAAAATGATGTTATTTTATTAAATTTTATTTTATTTAAATTGAATTAAATTAGCTTAATCCGAACTCTTCCAAGGCAGTAGAGTTGTGAATAAGTTTATGATCAATAAAGTGCTAACTTATTTGTGGAATTTTTAAAATAATTTTCAGTAACTAAAATCAAATATAGATTTCGCAATGTATCAATAGAAAATTATCATATCCTAAAAATTTAAATTGAAAAAAAATTAACAGCTATCACACCGTCAAAATTTTCACGCCTCCGTCACTGTCACAGGCTGTCAGTCTCCTCTCCCGTCTCCCCCTAGCCGTCAGTGTCCTCATCTTGTCTTCTCCATCGCCGTGAGTCCCGATATCTCTTTTGGTTCTTTGGGTATGTGCTTATCTCAGTATTGGTAATTGCTTTCCGGCTTTTTTGTGTGTGGATATCTTAACTTGGTTTGATTAAATGCATCTTAGATCTCTTTCGTGCTTTGATGCTTCTTTATTGATATCTCAACTTGTTGTATAAGAACTGCAATTTTCTACTGCTCTTCAACACGGCAAAGATTGTCCAGTGACAAGATTTCTCATCTCTCTATGAATGCATCCTTAAGTGCAAACTAGTGAGTAATTTTGTTTGCATAATTTGGGACCCCAGCTGTTCTATGTCCAGAGTTCAACACTGCACATACTTGTAGCATATTCTCTGCTTAGTCTAACCGTGCAATTTTAGTTTCCTTAACAGAAGTGTTAATAGCTTTCTTAAATGCTCCAATACCCCGATCCAAATTTGCCAAAACTGCTTGATTAGAATACCTAACCTCATCTTTGTCTGAACTCCCATTTTTCTGCTGCCAGTCTCTCTGCACACTGTTCTTTATGTTTTATCTTTTGCTCTTTATTATCCAACCTATCTTCAATGACACTTCCCATAGCGGTGATCAATGAACTAGCAATCCTCTTCTAGTAATTTTGAGTTATCATCCATCTGGGTAGTCTTGAGGCAAGAAGCAAACGTGCAGTCAAGCTCCCACATAAGAACAGACAAATATAGTGGTATAATTAGGTCCCTTAGTTCCCACATTTGTTACATTCCAGTTTTATGTCATCCAGTGTACAACAAAGCTACCGACATTGGAAGCATTTTGCACCTGATAATTCATGGTGCCTTTTATCTTCATGTACTTGTGATCTTTGCTTTTGTCCTGTTATGTATGTAAGGTTAATTTGAAGCCCCATTCAGGACATCATAATTACTATGTTTAATTAAGTTGGGCATAATACATATCTTCTACTCAGCTTCACCCAGGATTGTTGTTAAAACCTGATAAAAACAAATTTTCGGTCTCCTCTATCATTGATGACAAGTACTCAGTAAGTTATTGAGTAACCTTGAATATCATTCCTCATTTTATTTTCCTTGTCCATAAATTCTCTCATTCTTCTCTGTGTTGCTATGATATCTACCTCATATTTTACTTTGTGGCGCTGCAAAAAATGCATTGTAACGAAAACTGATCCCATTTACAGCCTCCTTGTGGCCCACAGAAAATAGACACCCAACTCCTCAAACCAACATCACCTGAAGTGAATTCAAACTCACTGAAGCTTACTTTCAGCTGTTGGGAGTTGTAGCCACAATTAAAGATGCAAGCTAACTCTATTGGACTAACAAGTTCGAGTTGCCAAATCCTTGATCACTGATCCTCTTATCTTTTTCCAGTTGCTTTTGTGCTTGGTATAAGTCCTAGATAAATCATTGAGACCAGCCCTTAATTTCTTTCTCTCATTCTCAATAAAAGCCTGTAAATCAGCAAACCTTTCATCCATTAGACAGTACACTATACAGTCAGTGAATCCTTTTACCTTGTTTGTTATCTATTTCAATTTTCATATTCAAGATCGTGCCCTGGTGGTAGTGAAAGCAGCAGTATCTCTCCATCTAATAGCATTTGTATCCTGCGGGTGATAGGGATGATAGATATTTCTATATATTCCAATTCCAATGTACCAAAGATTTAAAAAAGAAAAAAAAGACTGTGCCTGTGATGAAACACTTCAGTTTGCCACTCTTGTACTTCCCTGGTGTTGTTGATTAGCAATCAAAATAGGCTGCTTTTATTCTATACTAAGGATCACTTGGCTTATATTAATAAAAAAGCAAGAAGATTTTGGGTTATCATCTTGGATTTGATTGGGAATTCAAGTTAGTATTAGTTTTTCTAAGCCGTTTTTAGATTCAACAACATAAGTATAGCAAGGAGCTGTCCCATCTTGCTTATTGCTTGCCTAGTGTTATACTTGTTTGTTTCCTTATTAAAATCAGTTACGAAGCCATTTGTATCTTGACTGATCTTTGCTCATTGAAGAATTAACATTAAGGAGAGAGGTTATTTTCTTCCATTTTGTGTTCTACAGCTCTTAGAACTTTGTTGACACAGAAAAGTTATCTTCCATTTTTTGCTTTTAAAAAATGCTCCATCGTTCCTAAAATCCACAATAGCCATTGATGCAAAAGAGCTTAACTAAATGAGATTTATGGAATGAGCAAAGAATGAGTACATGTACTCTTTATAACTGTGGAAAGAGTCACCACTTCAACCCTGCGTCTTATCAGCTACTATAATAGAGAATGATATTAAACACAAAATGACTTTGCTTAATCAGAACCCCAATTCCCCAGTCCTCACCATCTCTTCTCTTCGCAGCCTCCTCACTATTGACCACACTGTCCCCAGACGTCCCTCCGCCCCGACCTTCCTTACTGTCTGTGCACTTTCGTCTCTCACCGCCCTAAGCAATGTCACTGCCAGCATCACTGTTTGCGGAAGCGGGGAAGTGAGAGGGGAGCTCTGAGTAAACTTGTCTACAGCGTGATGGCCTTGGAGTTGTCCACTTGAGGCGGCGGCGACTTCTCCAACGAGTTGATGGGAGAGGGGAGTGGAAACGGAGAGGTGAGTGAGGCAAGTCCAGATGAGTCTGAGACTCGGAGTTGGACGACAAGAAGCTTAAAACTAACAAGAAATAATAAATGAATTTACCACTATTTAGATCGGTAGAGAATCAGCCAGATTTATGTGGAAAATCTCAATATGATATTAGCAGGGACCTATCATTCAATTTATTGAACACCAACCGATTAAACCTGTTGCTACTGATACAGTGTGGCAAAAGAAAGAACTAGATTTTCTTGCTTTTATTTCTTCTATATACTTTAAGCTCTTTTGAATCAATGGTCATTGTGGATTTTAGGAACTGATGGAGCATTTTTGAAAAGCAAACAATGGAAGATAGCTTTTCTGTGAGCAGTCCTAGGGGTGTCCTGAGTTTTTCAAAGAAGAGAAGAGCAACAGTATCATTCGCTGATCCTAATGACAAGACTTCTGGATTTGGAATTTCTGGACAGCAAGGTCCTAAACCTCTTGAAGTTTATGGGTTCGTTGGATCCATTACAACTGTTGTTGCTACAGGTCTGTTGCCATATTGTGTTTTGTTCTCATTCCTGCACTTCTTTGATTCAATTAAAGTTGAATTATTATCTGTATTTGTTGACAGTACCTTAATTTGTGCAAGTATTTTTAAACTTTGTGGATATATTGCGGAGACTCATATGAAGTGTTTAGCTATTTGGCTTGTGCTATTTGCCTATTTCTATCTAACTTTTGTATGGTTCATGCAATCATGATGCAGTTTTTAAGTTTATCTCACTTGATGGCACTCTCTGAATAATCTTGCATCATCTCTTGCAAGGAAATCTTTTTATTATTTTTGACGACTCTTGAAAACATGAGATGTAACTTTAGTCCATTATTGTCAAGTATTTAGTACAACTATGGTTCTGGTAGAGGTGTTATTGCTTTGATGACCAGAGCAGATTTGATTAAGTTTGTGCACCTAATTAGCCATAACGCTTTTGACTTCTGTTCTTTTGTCTTAGCAGTAATCTTCTTCGTTTGGGCTTATGTTCCTGAAGCGTGGTTACATTCAATGGGGATTTATTACTATCCTAACAGGTCAGTGGTCCTAGTACTTTGACGTCATTTAGTAGCTATTCTCTACCAGATTAGTTGTGTTATCAAAAGACTGGAATAGATGTAAAAGGCATTTAGCTACAAGTCATGTAATAATACAAAGAGGTTGTAGAGTTGAGGATTGTCTTTGGACTAAAGATGGAGGATTATCAAACCCGAGTTGTACCAGGCATTTTTCTGTTTCAGGTACTGGGCATTGGTGTTGCCAACCTATGTTATGGTGGCAATAGCGTTAGGACTGATTTTCTATCTTGGCCTTAATTTCATGTCAACTCCTGCACAAACCTCCTGTTATACGATATTTGGTAAGTCATATTTGCCTGTTTTGGAGATCTTTGTTTGTAGGCGTCTTGATTTCTTTCGAATTTCCTTATTTGCAGACGAATTTAGCAGGGAGCCTTCAGACTTTGTTCCTGAGGGAGACGAGAAGCCAATTGAGCCCATATCAGACATTGACCTTTATGAAATCAATGATCTCATGTTCGGAGATTAAATGTGAATGAGCCCATTAATTTTATTATTTATTCTATTTTGGCTTTTGATTCTATATGGTTGCCTTGGAGTGTTGTTTATGATTTTTTTTAATATACGAAAAATAAAAATGTTTTTTTTCACTGAGCCAAACAATAAAATTGCAATTCTAACCCATACCACTTTCAATCCAACAATGTGATAATAATATATATTTATATAAATTGTTTCTCTTTATATAAATAAGTTGGATGCACGTGCACGTGCACACTCCGATGGAGAAGAAACAGCCGCAACAGCAGCAGCAGCAACAAGATCCGATGATTCGCCACTTATCAAGTTCAGTTCCTAATTAACTACAGTCACTTTTAAAATATCCTCAAACTCGATCTGAATCCACCAACAAAGCCTCCACATCCCTCTCCCTCTTCCTCCCATTTTATCACACTCGCTTTCTCACTCTTTTAGATGTTAGAACTGAACTGCAATTAAAACATAATTATGTCTTTAACAGTCACAGTGCCCGTGCCCGCTGTCACTACGACGCCGCCTCGCCGACGGCGTTCCTCCTTCTCATCCCCTGAAAAATGCCCCTTTTATTTTACTCCATCCTCCGCTTCCTTCTCCCCTTCTCCTTCCCAAGTTGCTCGCAACTCCTCCGTCTTTCCAGTGATTCGCCGCCCCCGCCTTTCTCCGCTTCCTGCTCTCGGCTCCGACGTTCCACACCCTCATCCTCTTCATCAGGTATCTATATATGCAAGTTGTTTTGGGTATTATTAATTTTCTCGGTTAATCTCAATTCTTCTTCTTTTGTTTGATTTTGTGGGATTCCCAACGGAAGTTGAAGAATAGCAAGAGCTTTGAGGAATGGGATTCTTTGACAGCCGGATTCGCGGGAGCTGCCAATATCCCGTTTTTGGTCCTTCAAATGCCTCAGATCATCCTCAATGCACGCAACCTTATGGCTTCAAATAAAACTGCGCTTTTGGCTGTACCATGGCTGGTATGTCACAGCATTAAACTGAAAATGTCACACCTCTTTATTTAAATAATAATGCAGGAACTGAATATAATTGCGTGAAAATTGATGTTACAAAATGCAGGGGATGCTTACGGGCTTATTAGGAAATCTTTCCTTACTATCATACTTTGCCAAGAAGAGGGAAAAGGAGGCAGTTGTGGTGCAAGCTCTGGGAGTCGTATCCATATACATTGTGTTATCCCAGCTTGCAATGGCGGATGCAATGCCTCTTCCTCAGTTTGTGGCCACATCAGTCGTTGTAGCCACCGGTCTGGTGTTGAATTTCTTGAATTACTTTGGGATGCTCAATGCTAAAATCTGGCACTTTTGGGAAGATTTCATAACTGTCGGCGGAGTATCAGTCCTTCCCCAGGTTCTCTCTTGATTTTAGAATGAGCTTGTAGTTCACTTTTTCTGATCAAAGATCCCTGTCTATAGATGCATCTTAACATCTTGGGTATGACGTAATGGATGTACTTTCAGTAGCTTCTTAGTGATTCTTGGTTTTTTTCAATATTCATGGGCAGGTTATGTGGTCAAATTTTGTCCCGTATGTACCAAACAGTATTTTGCCAGGGTCAATAGCATTCCTTATTGCTTTGGCCACTGTTATCATGGTAAGATTTTGGGTTTCGTTAAATTTTTATCATATGAAATAATATAATAAGCAATATTTTATGATAGCGAAAAAAGTTGAAGCATCAATAATGTGGTTGTTTTCATATTGACATGGTGTGAGCACACTAGTTTCCCTGTTGGGTGAACATGAGGAAGCAGGCACTGCTAATCAATTAACGATATGGCATCCTCCCCATGATTAGATGTCCTGCGCTTGGATTATGGCCTACAAGATCTCTTCCTTTAATTGCTCTTCCCTTGTATGGTGACTTTTAGGAGATAAACTGGATTGAGATATTTATCTGACCTATTTTCTCAGGCTTCATTTAAGTTTGCTGGTTGTTTTCCAAAAGATTTAGGTATCTTAACTTTTGTATCCTATAGACTAACTGCTTTTATGGTTTGCAGGCAAGAACAGGCAAGCTTCCAAAAAAAGGTGTCAAATTTGTCGAGTCAGTATCTGGATGGACAGCAACTCTTCTCTTCATGTGGATGCCTGTCTCACAAATGGTGATATTTTCTTCCTTCTTCAAACGTTTATCATTCAGACTATATAATTAATTTACAAGCACTACATTAACCTTAACCTCTCCTCTTTAGTGGACAAATTTGTTGAATCCTGATAACATTAAAGGCTTGTCGGCTTTCTCGATGCTCCTTGGTATGATTGGAAATGGACTCATGATCCCCCGAGCTCTGTTTATTCGTGATTTGATGTGGTAATGTTCTATTTTGCAATGAATTCCTTGGAGTCTTGCTACCTATCTATTATAATCCTTGGGTGCTTGAATCCTAATCTGGTTGCAGTCACTTTCTAGATGAACTTTTCACTCCTAGGGAAGTTATTGCAATGAAATGGGCAATATCCGTTGATATTATCTTGATGCTCTCACTTATTTGCTTTGACATTACATTTAACCCCCAATTGTTTCCTTTTATCGCTAAACTGATCCAGTTTTTACCTTTTATCGCTAAACTGACTTCCTGATATTAACCAGACTTTCTCTTCTTTTCTGGGCTGAACTGAGAACTGTTCCATGGTACATGCTCTTTAAGAACTAGAATCATCAGAATATGCATTCCCCACTTCCAATGCAGTCCAAAGTACTTTGGCAACAGTACAGAGTATAAAAAAGTATTATGCATCATATTCTGATATAGTAGATATCACCAAGAGGACATTAGGAGCATCTTGGGTTTTATTTTGCATTCCAATTCCCAAAAGCAACTCCTTACTTGATCATGTCTAACTCGATGAATTATTCCCCAGATGGTATGATATTTTAGTGTTACACAAGAATTATGAGCACAAAATATTTTTATATTTGTTTAGTATGCATTGATGCTAATGACTCATCAAAAATAGTTCTGTAGAAATAACTTGGATTTTAGTTTCATTTAATTTTTGAAAAAAAACTTGGATTTTTGTTGATATTCAAGCAATACAGTCTATAGCACAGTAAAGGTGGAATACAGCATGTGAGACTATTTTTTTATCTTTTACCGAAAGGCTATGTTAGATTCAGGGGCATCATGTGGAGTGTTGGAGATGAATTGCAACATTTACAGACATAAATTACTCACTAAGAACGTTTTAACCTCTGCCCTAAACTGATGTTCCGCAAGTGAGAGTTTCCACAGCAATCATTGGGAGTATATCACAGAGATCCTAGAGGTTATTCATAAATTTTATCCTAATTGGGAATGATGACAACTGCACTCATTACAAACCATCTTCTGGATCTAAGAATGGCTTTGAACTGAATCTTTGGATGCACTTTGATTATGCACTGTTTGAGCATAACTTGATAAAGATGGGCAAACGTGGATTTTATCAAGATGTTGAAATTTGAATTAACTAGGATTGGGGGATCATTTTTCTGCATGACTTGGATAACATTTTGGTTGAACTGTGTCACAGGTTCACTGGCTCTACTTGGGGTACTCTTTTCTATGGATACGGGAATATATTATGCATGTTCTGGTAAGTTCCCTTTTCTTTGGTAATCTTCACCCTCTGTTATCTCGTGTAATTGTTCTTTGCACTGCTAAGACACCTAAGACGAACTGACAAACTTGGTTGTCATCTCAGCTTTAATTCCGTCAGCAGGGAATTCTTTGTGGCATCAACTATTGGTTTGATTTCATGGATAGGTTACTCTCTATCCTTCTTATAGCTCTTTCTCTTTCCCCTCTTCAGTTTCACTAAATTGCTTACAGCCTAGACATTCAATTGATGTTGAACTGAAAGAGTCTCTGTGATGTGTTTTGGTTTGACAGGGATGACGCTTTGGAAGGACACAGCAGTGCATGGTTATCACACGCCTCTGAGGTCCTTTAAAGATTTGGTTTTTGGTTCATGACTTTTGAAATCCGAATTTTTACTGCTGAAGTTGGAACTTGGTTGACGCAAAAGTAACGCGACTACTAGATGTTTGAAAATTTAAGTACCTCCGGGACTGAGAATTGAGATGCCTATGGTCGTTCATGTCTACGATCTGAAATCATTGTCAACCTCAAGCCCACGAAGTTAGTTAGGCCGCCAGAGTTATAATTTTATATTGTCTTAAAAAAGGATATGAAATACCAAATAAGCCTGCATGAGTTCATGTTCTTCTCGAGCAAGAATAAGAAACTGATTATTGAACATAATTGTCATTGGATTTAATAATAATAATAATAAAGATAATTGATATAAGTTATGGAAGTGAATTTTTTATACCTTCAGTCAACTTTAATAGCCTAAAATTTAGAATGATTTTCTTAACATAAATTTGAACAATTTTGTAGCGATTTCTGGTTCTTTTGCACTGACTATTGGCAATGTTAATTCATTTGATCTTTTCTTTCTTTGCACCCTAAACATTTCGCGATTCAAACTCAATTTCAATGTGTCAAAACTGTTTAATTTAAATCTTAAAATGATGTATTTTTAAAAAAGGAATACCATATATTTATTGTTTTTAATGTTTATATTGGTCTTTTCGTAATAAAACTCATGTATCCTAATTAAACTCATGAAATTTATATGCCCAAGAAGCATATTTTTGGAAATTAGTTAGAGTTTTTTAAACGTAATTATTATTGTTGTTAATAGCTAGTCACAAACAACGTTTCATGATAAGGAAACAGTTGATCAAGGAAGGTAGTAGACGGATGAAGAGAGGAAGAATATGTGAAGAAGAGAGACAAAAGAATGTATAGAATATTTGGTTGTTTTATATCTCCTGAATTATGACAACGGCTTACTTACATTATGAAAACAATGGTTATTAAATGTTAAAAATAACAAGACAAAAGGGTTAAATTGAATCTTAAAGTAAAAACATTCAAATTAAATCTTAACGTTTATCAAACATTAAAAATAACTACTACTTTAACATACTAAGTACAATTTTGTTAATTTTTTATGGCCTAATTTTTCTTTCAATGAACCCACATGTTACATGTACATTAGTCCTAACATATGGAACCCACTAACAAATATATTTGGAAAAATTAGTAGGGATGGCAATGGGCCAAGGCGAGCCCGGGCCTGCACAAGCCTAACCCTACTATTTGAGGCCCAATCAGATCAGAGGTAGCGGATCCCAACGACCTAATTTTTTTTTAAAAAATTAATGAGATGTTCGACTGAAACTTGTTAGTGTATTTTTGTTGTAATAGCCGGTTTCTAAAACTTACTAAGGGTTAGAATGTTAGACTTTTGAGTCATATCATTTTAGAGTTAATGAGGTGCATTTCATTCACAAGCTTACTATAAGCATATATACACGAATCATGATTTAGAAAACATTGTAAAAATTGTATGTGCACTAAATTGACATATTCCGAGGTATGAAAAGTTTAAAATGATTATAATTTGAATGTGTACTACTTATGTCTTGAATTTTGGTTTGATGGATTATAATTAGTAATTTGAAATTCATTGTTACAATTGAGAAATTTATGAATTAATATGTACATGTAGCCTAGGAAAAATGTCAAGTGGCAAGACAAGTTGACATGTAGAAATTTAGGATGACTAGGCTTATGAAATAAGTGACACATGGTAGTAGAAATGAGTGACAAATGGCATAAAGAATTGGGTGACAAATGGCTTAGGGAGCTAAGTGACAAATAGACTAGGTATTTAAGTGACATTTGGCAGCTTAAGAAGAAGACATATAGCTTGTTTCTCTACTTGACAATCATTTTGACAAGTGTCCTAACACTCACCATACACCTACACCCCACGACACACATACATATGGCATAGCCATCTCCTCCATTGTTCTTGCTACACACTTTCTTCTTCTCTGTCTCACTGCCGACATTCACGCACAACCCTCACAACTTTGAGTGTTGCCTAAATTCTGCACTTTGTCACTCCAATATTCTGCTGTCTTCTTCTTGTTGCTGAAACTCATTTCTATTCCCACCTTGTTCTTGGAATTGTGGTTGCATGCTTAGAGGGCTAGGTCAGCTTGATAATTTAGGAAGCAATTGAGCTAATCAAGTAAGTGAATTAGTGACCTATCGTGACATATGTTAGCATGACATTTACGATGATTGTTTAGGGATGGATTGATTTTGGTAATGGTGTTTAATGAGTGCTGGGATGCCGATGAATAAATGGATACTATCATGTTTTGTTTTTGTATGCATGAAAAAAATAGTTTATAAGCTGTTGCATAGGTGATTTTGAGTTGAAAATTGAGGTAAAATTGATGTGGAATTGAGGTACAATTGATGGACTATTGTGAAGGTGTTTATGAATATGAAAAATTGGATATGTACGTGTATTCGTAAGAAGTGATTGTTAATGAAAAAAATGAGCGAAATTTAATAAACCTTAGTGTAATCAAGATGGAAGCTAGGTGAACATGTAATGAAGTAGGTTTAAAGGGCTTGGTATGTTTCCAAGTTTGGTAAATTTGTGTAGAATTGAGGAAAACAATGTAGTGCACGATCATGGTCTTTAATGCATAATCCTAATTATTAGGGTCTGTCACGATCGTGGCTTGATGCACAAGCTTCTGGCACGAGCGTGATATGGTTCCTCACGATCGTGGCCCTAGTTCTGGGATGTTAACTTCAGTTTTGAATATGTGTTAAACGAATTGAGGATAAGTCACTCTAATTTAGTGTATTTGGGGTTGATTAAGGCTAGGAATGAACCTATATTATTGCTTGATTAGTTAGTAAAGACTTTGATAAGCTATGGATATATGAACAATGAGGAACATAGGGTAAGTATGAATAAGAATTAGATGAATGTAGGATTGATAAACTAAGAATGAATTAAGATCTTTGCATAAGAATACATACCCAAAAAAGTTAATTGAGCATACATTGAAACATGACACATATGCATGTGCATGATTGTATATTCATATGATTAAACAACTTAATGTGTGTAAAACATGTGTGTATTGTATGACTATAGATGCACAAGTTGATCGCCAACATCCAGACATTGTCGGATCATCAAGACAATAGCTTTTCTACAGCATACTGCGAGCTAAGCTAGATGTGTAAACTCAATTACATATGCTTTTGTTTGAATTGTATGTGTAATGTGGAACGTGCTAACAACTATATGATGAATATCAAACTTAGATTCGAAGAATTTGATATATGACATGAGTACATCGAATCGAAAGTAGTGAAAGCATAATATGTGGATTGACGCATCTCATTACATTAAAATGCATATCAAATAAAGTTGTTGTGAACGGAGTGACCAATGTAAAAAAAGAGCTTTAAGCTTAAGATTGTAATAAAGAGCCTCAAGCCTAGATAATATGAACTCGAAATCCACAACGGATTCGGGTCAGAAATGAGCTCGGTATCTATAATAAATACGAGACAGTAAATTGGGTTGATAGGCATTTGGTCACAACAAAGGAAAATAAGAATGGAATCGCATGTACATTTGCATATACAATTTTACATGTATTATATGAATGATTGAGATGCATTATTGGATTATTCTAAAATAGTGATATGAAATATTTGTATACATGTTGTACTTGTTGAAATATGATATAATGTGATATGGTATTTAATGATGGATGATGTGTTATACTTGGTGAATTGGGTTATATACTTATCTTTATGTTCTGACTTAAGTGAGCACATCGATGATGATTCACTCATTAAGTTCACAAACTCATTAAAATTACAAAGTTGATTTTCAGGTTCAAGGGAGTTCTAGTTTTTAAAGCGATCTAGTAGATTTCTAGTACTGTTATTTTGGAGACAAGAATGGCTTAAAGGTCTGGTCAGATGTTACCTGCAGAGTCTATATAGATGTCTTTTTTATTAACATTCCATGTTATGACACACATTGTCTCTAGTATGTAATTTTTGTGTTGTATGATGTACTAGGATTGAGTCTAAAACTGTTGTGTATTGACTGTTTGAATTTGGAATGTCAATGACTTATTATGATTATGAAAGAAATGAGTATTTGGAATGCTTAAGTTTTAATAATGCCTTATATTGTATTAATGTGATTGTCCTAACGTGTTATTCCCGTAGGGTATGTTCTCAACTATCCTCTGATATGTCGGGCATATGTCCTATGAGAGTGGTATGTTATATTTGTAGCTGTTAAGACTATGTTACTAATCTCCTCTCCTAATTTGAAATTTGATAAAAAGTAGTTTGAATCACGTCATACTAGTAAAATAAACAAAATGGAGTCATTAAATATAATATGTTTGTGAATTTGGCGTATGGAGTCAATTATATTTTTAACTACTAATTTTTATATACAATTAAGTGCTTCGGTTTGTTATTATATCCTTTTTTTTTGTTCCTTAATACAAATGTTTTGTTGTTATTTTCTAAACGTGTGTGCATTAATGCTTTGTGTTTCCATTATGTTTCTTGCAAGAATTGGATATTTATTTCTTAATTGATGGTTATTTCCATATTATTAATTGATGGTTATGTTTTTTACGATAATTTGAGATTGTTGTTGCTTGGTTATATCGTAGGGCATATTAGAAAAATGGAGCAGCCAAGATTAGAGGTGTCATTTTCTAGGACTTCAACTAACAACAATTCTTTATCTGGCATTCAATGCTTATATGGATTCAACATTTGTTTAGGGACTTACCCGTTAGTAAAATATTTTGTTAAAATATTTAATACGATAATACAAATAGAATATATGTGTTAATGAATATTTATTTTAGTGATGATACAAGGTTGTGATTCTCAAATTAATGAGTGTTAATGCTAAATTAAAGCAACAATTAGCATCGAGTAACAAAGGAACAGTTGCAGACGAGGTGTGTGAGGGAGTTGTTAAAAAAGCAAATAAGACGAAACAAAAGTAACAAATTGAGTTAGGAAAAAAAATAAAGCAAATGGAGTATGAACTAAAGCTTGTTATAAACGATATTAAGGAGTTGAAGAAGATTTCCATTGTTTCACTATTAAAATCATGGGGCTAATTTGATATGCTTTCTAAGAATTCATTTATTGAGAATGTTGTATATGAATGAGGCTAATGTGAGAAGTACTTGTATTACACATGAAACTTTAGGTAATATATTGAGATTTGAGAATGTTGGATTTCATTACTAAGATATTCCAGTTACTCTATTCATATGTAATTACATTCAAACTCAATTTAACTTGGAGACAACATGTTTAATGGAAGAAGGTCATTGGCTCCCAAAATTTGAGGAAAAAAAAGTCCAAAAAGGTAATCTAAAAAGACAATATGTAAAGTTCCATTTAACTTATGGATATGAACGATGCAAGAATCACAAACTTGTGAAGTTGAGATTCATATAATATGAGCCATTAACTTTGATATTCATATGATATAAGCTTTTAAAAAGTAAGAGATTCATTTAATGTAAGTAATCATACAAAGGGAAATAGTATAAGCCATTAAAAAATAGACATAAATTGGCTAAAAAGTTGTATCATGTGCATTCTACTATAAAGTTGCCATTCTATTTGACAATTATATCCTAACCACCATTGCATTAGCTAGATCCAACCAGAATCTACACAAAATATACAAAATGGATCTAATTAGGTATATTCTCCTACAATAATTAGTATCATATTTGACAATTATCCACTCAAAAGATTATAGATTTAACCAGAATTCTTTATAAACCAACTAATGCATAACTAATTATCATTCACACTTTATTGACTTCCAATTTGAATATTAGTTGCTTGTTGGTTTGAATTTATAATATCCCTTCATTTAGAAACTTGCTCTTACAAGTGATATTTAGATTATCCTTACATCTCAACATTTTTTATTAAAATGATAATTAGAAAGTGTTTAAATCAATAGATCTAAATGTTCTTTGTCTCGTTAATGGTGGAGTTGATATAGATGGTTGTTATAGAGTTAAAATAATAATTTATTCATGTAAGCAATATATACAAGAATATCGTTATATAAGAATAAAAAATATATGGTAAACTAACATTAATGTCAAACTAACCTCAACTCCACATTCTTCGGAAGGTTCTTTACTGGAAATTGATGAATGGAGGTTAGACAAGATTGTTATTATTATCGAATATTTGCTAGGTACAATCAATTATCCAATAGTGACATATCATCAATTAATAGTTATTGAAAAGCACATAAATTATAAATTAATGTTTAATTACAAACCTTAACTCCAACTTCACTAAAAGGAAGTGGACCATTGGGAGCTTATCTTGTTATGACCAATTTTATCCACATTTTTCACATAGTTAGAATTTCCCCTTTTATGATAGCTTGTAAGGATTCTTCACTCTTTTCCATTCATCTTTTATCTTTTCTTTTATTCTTCTTAGACTTACCAAATATAACTCTTTCCAAAGGTGGATATATGTTTTCATGAGTGTTTGGTGGCTAGAATTTTTTTCCCTTATTATAAACTTTCATGAATCTCTCTTTATGATAACACTCATCTACATACACCTCAAATTATTGCTTGGCATGAAAAATGGCACTAATCATATAACTGCAAAGATACCTATAGAGTTCTTATACCTTATAACTGCAAGTGTTCTCCTTCCCCAATTGAACAATATGTGTGTTATCTCCATTCACTTCATACTTCCTATCGTTATAGATGCAAATGTATATATAAATACTTTAAGTTAAAAGAACTACCTTTTGTATATCATAAATCCTATGAAACTTAAAGTTGTCCTTAATACTTTGTTTTCAGAAAACACCCATCCATATTGATTATAAGTCATAACTTCTTCCACCCTTTTTTCATAACATCAAAACACACATATATTCTTTTGAATACCAAATTATCATCAACCTTTCTAAGTTGAAGCTCTATTATAAAATTTGGATTCATTTCTTTCATCTCAGAAACATAACTATAAAGCTTTCCATATTCGTTATGTTGCTCTTTTGCTTTAAGGCACTTCCTCCTTACATCCTTGCACATGCTAGAATTAACAAACAAATTTAGTTTCTCCCTACATTCTTCAACTATTTTCTAAATTTTATATTAGGCTTTTGTAGGATTTTTTTTAAAAAAATTCTCATGATAATTGAATGTAACCAGCATTGGCTTATTTGTTGGATTTAAGGTATACTCTAGATTGTAAGTTTTTAGCTTTAAGCTCGCATCCTTTTTTTGTCAAATGAAGTATATAGCTTAAATAGACAACCTTCAGTGTAACCCTATCTTATATTTTTTTTGCTCCATCCCTCTTAAAACTTAAGTTAACTCATACTATTGTTGCATAATTAGCAACCACTTTCTTAAAGTGTTTTGCATTATCAAACACCATCTCTAACAACCATTCAATTGCAACGACTCCAGGAACATGTCTATTAATTTCAATAGGTCACTTCAAAGCAGCATATGGTTTTTCAGCACTAGGATATTCTTCAATAGCTAATAAACTCTTAGGATTGTAAGAGTCAATGTACATTGTTTCATAACCTATATCTAGACTTGGAAGATAAGCCTGGGCTCAAGATTTTTTTTTGAAAATTTTGGGCTTTAGGCCAAGCTTAAAATTGGGTTGCCTAGCCCAACTAGGCCCAAAGCCCAAAACTTTTTAAAAAATGGTCATTTTTCAAATTTTAAATTTTAAAAAGGAAATTTTCTGATTGGGTCGAGTTCAATTGAGCTTTAAGCTGACTCAAGCCTAGGCAAAAAATTTTACACTAAGCTTAGGCCTAGGTGGGCCTGACTCATTGATATCCTTACCTATATTAATACTAATGTTAAAATTCCAGTCAAATTCACCTCTATTAGACGCAACCAAATCACTTTCATTAAAAGCACCCAATTCACCTCTATCTTAAGCACCCAACTCACCTCCATCAGGAGCCCTCATATCGACATCACTATCATCACTCAATTCAGAATCACTAATAGTTATTTCTTAATCTGCTAGATCATTTCCATCATCTAAATCAACATTAACATCAATATTACCTCCTATATCAAATCCAACATCATTATTACCTCCCAAACTAATAGTAACATTATTGTGACCTCCCAAATCAACATGAACACCACTATCACATCTCAATTCAACTCCTACACCACTTTTAAATCCTAAATCAACTTCAGTATCTCCCCCTAACGCAAGTCCTATATCACTATCATATCCTAAATTAACTCTAGTATTACCTTGCAATTCCACAACAATCTCATTTTATGCCAATTATCATGCCATATTAGCATTGGTATGGATGGTGTTGGTTCATCTACATGATCCAAACTAACATCAATCATACCATAAACCTCCAAAAATTTATCAAATCTAATGCATTCTAATTAGACTCTAACCTCTTTAAACCATCTTCCAACCCGTTCTTAAGAATCAAATACCCTGGATAGCAATATTTATATGACCTAATATAGCACTCATTTTGCATACCTCTCTTAAACTCTTATAATCCAAGTCCATATTGTTAAAAAATTTCGACGCCTTAGCTACATCCTTCAGCTTACCTTTTTAAGTACAATGTTTACCACAAAATAACCTTAAACTAGCTATTCCATTTACTGTCATCCTATACAAATAAACGAAAAAAAAATCAATACATACTATGAAAAAATAACATATGCATACAGACCATATTAAAATAAAACACGAAGTGCATAATAGAAAAAGACCATATTGATTAACCAATATTCATCAACCATAGTGAAAGTTCAAATGCCATATAACATATGGTGAGGCTAACCTTTATCATCTTTTGATAATATGAAAGGAAATAGGGGTGTCTATTAACATTTATCGTCTTTGTTAGAAACTTCTCTCATCACTAAATTGTAATAAGAAAGCCTTTTATGTTAATCAAACTTCTAATAAATAGCTACTACAAGATTTTTCTGGGATAGATTTTGCACGCCAAAAAAACCATATAAACTGACCTTTTGTCAATATAAGCTTTGTAGCTTCGTTGTCCATCAATTTTTACCATAATTGTTGGGGCTGTATAATTGTGATATATTTTTAGGTTTCTAATTTAATTTCTTTTAAATCCCTAACTTCTACTTGCAAATTAATAATTTTTTAGTTTATATTATATAGATATGCACTTCGTTTTCAAATAAATAACTTAATAGAGTATTTCAAATCTAAATCTAATAATATGTCAATCACAATTGGAATATATAATCTCCTCATCCATTGGAAAATAGTAGTTATAAACTTGACTGATCTTAAATTTAATATAAAAATTTTGTTAATTTCGTCTATAAGTAAATATTTTTTGTTTGCATCTCAATCAAGTTATGGTGATATACATATATCTTGTTTTTCATTAACTTGTACATTATAAAATTAATTGAACCAATCATTAACTTTCATCTTCTGAACAAAATAAATGAGGAAAAGTAAAAAATTGAATAATTTATTCCATACTTAAACTTTAATAATAAGGTTATCCATCATAATATTTGCTTTAACTAATGAAACTTTTAAAAGAAGAGGCAACATGTTATTAAAGAGGTAACATATTGGGTATATTACTACATAATAAATTAATAAAGATTTCCATGAAACTTCAAAAAAATGTTCCCTCCATTCTCCTTTTGAAATTTTATACCTAAAGACACAAAAGTTACGAACACTAGTAAAAGAGAGAATGTGTGTAACTGATTAAACAAAAATAAATCCCAACATAAACAAATATGGTTTTATGCTTAAGATGCTAAAGGAAAGTTAAAAAAAAAAAAAAAAGTAGTTGGATAAGAATTAAGTATGAAATGTGGTTTATTACAAAACTTATTGCTCATTACTAGTTAATAGCCATAAAAAGATTAGAACATAATGAAACCTAGTTTTGTACTTGACTATGTGTTATATTGCTCCAAGTATAATGTAACTTGTAATACAAATCAAATTC
>JANZLX010000002.1:11454376-11464668 GCA_025531955.1 Erythroxylum orinocense | reverse complement strand
CATCTTTTCAATTGTTAAAGGATATGCTTGTGACTGCACCTATTCTTATATCTCCTGATTGGTCTCTTCCTTTTGAATTAATGCGTGATGCAAGTGATTATGCAGTGGGCGCTGTTTTAAGTCAAAGACAAGGTAAGACCTTTTATCCTATTTTTTATGCAAGTAGGACACTAAACAACGCACAACGCCATCACACCACAACAGAAAAAGAGGTGTTGGCGGTTGTGTTAGCTTTTGACAAGTTTTGCTCGTATTTGGTTTTGTCTAAAGTGATTGTGTATTCTGACCATGCAGCCTTGAAATACGTAATGACAAAACCTGATGCTAAACCAAGACTAATTTGTTGGGTGTTACTTTTGGAAGAGTTTGACATTGAGATGAGAGATAAAAAGGGAGCTGAGAATTTCGTAGCTGATCACTTGTCAAGGTTTGATGAAGTTGCCATGGAGAGTGCAACAAAGAAGGACATTCAGGAGACTTTTCCTGATTAGCATCTGATGGTTATAATAGTCACTCCTTGGTTTCCATACTATGTGAACTACCTATGCTCAAAAGAAAAAAAAAAATATCTGAGGTAAGCCACTATCTTTAGGATGATCCTTTGCTTTACAAGATTTGTGTGGGCGATATTATTAGGCGTTGCATTCTTGAAGAGGAAATGTCCTCAGTATTACATCATTGTCATTCTAGAGAGGCTAGGGGACATTATGGTGCATCCAAGATCGCTCATAAAGTTTTTAGAGTGTGGTTTCTATTAGCCCACCTTATTTAGGGATACATTTGCATTTGTCAAATCTTGTGATAGGTATCAAAGGGTTGGGAATATTAGTAAGAGACATGACATGCCATTAATTAACATTCTTGTTTGCGAGGTTTTTGATGTTTGGGGCAAATACTTCATGGGACCATTCCTTAAGTCTTTCTCCAATCAATATATATTGGTTGCTGTTGATTATGTTATCAAGTGGGTGGAAGCAGAGGCATTGCCCACAAATGAGGCTAGAGGTGTTGATAAATTTTTGAAGAAGCATATTTTTACACATTTTGGCACACTTAGGGCTATCATTAGTGATGGGGGTCACATTTTTGCAACAAACTTTTTGATTCATTATTAGCTAAGTATGAGGTGACCCATAAGGTTGCTACTCTATACCACCCCTAAACCAGTGGACAAGTTGAAGTCTCAAACAGGGAATTAAAGAAAATACTAGAGAAAACTATTAATGCTTCTAGGCGAGATTGGTCTTTAAAGCTAGATGATGCCCTTTGGGCATATAGGATTGCATTTAAGACACCCATAGGCATGTCACCATTTAGGATAGTGTATGGCGAGTCTTGTCATCTTCCAGTTGATTTAGAGAATCATGCATATTGGGCTACCAAATTTATTAACTTAAATTTGCATTCTGCAGGTGCTAAGAGACTTATGCAGCTTCACAAGCTTGAAGAGTTTTGTTTGGATGCTTATAACAATTCAAAGTTGTATAAGGAGCATGTGAAGAAGTGGTATGACAAGAAGATCCTCCACTGAGACTTTAAGGTAGGCGACCAGGTATTGATATATAACTCCCATCTTCGTCTTTTTCCAAGGAAGCTTAAGTCAAGGTGGTATGGTCCATTCAAGGTTATCCAAGTCCTTCCTTTTAGGGCCCTTGAGGTAAAATGAGAAAATGAAAACCCCTTCAAGGTAAATGGACAACGAGCTAAATTGTATGTGCGTAGGTTTGTGGATAATTCTAAGGAGTGATTGTCTCTTCATGACAGTTTGCCTCTTTGATCGTAGTGCATGTATTTCAGTAAGATTGTAGTTTTCTTTCTTTTCTTTTTTCATTGTTTCCTTTGTATTTTTTAGTTTAATACATTTATTTGAGTTATTTTAAGTTTTCTTTAGGGTTTGCATAGTTGGTGACAAAGAGCTCTTGGTCGATTCTTTTTCAGGGAAGTTCCTTCTTCCTCTTTCCCCTCTTTATGATTGATTTTTGACTATTTGAACATTAGGAACAATATTCATAGGGGGCATTGAGATTGTATGCATGCTTATGTTTATGATATTGATGTTGATGTTGAGACATACACACTTGAATATTTGCGACTCTTTTGGTAGCTAACTTGGGTCCCATCTTTGATAAATTTGACCATACAATTATGTCAAAGTAGTTGGATGGAAAATTGAGTTGTATGCGTGAACTTGGATTAGGCAGCTTGAGAGGATAGTGAACCATGTGGATTGATTGAAGTAGTTGATTGCATAAACTTAGTCAATAACTGATGCTAAGTGATGAGGCAATGTATGAAGTTTTGATGGATTTTCATTTAAGCACACAATGAGGTCTTGAGCTATATGACTGCATTTCATAGTCATTTATTTTCTTTGATGTATATGAGGCTTCCCTATATGGATTACTTTCAGAACTTGCGTTGAACCTGTTTGATACTACTAATTATATGCTTTATGGACATGATAAAGGCTTTCTTTGTTTTTAACCTTTAGCTTAAATGACCCACCAAGTCATTTTTTCCCTTGTTACCCCCTTTGAGACGTTAACCTTGTTGTTTTCATATTAATCACATTAAATTGAAACTTGAAAAATTTTAGCCTAATCCTTTCACAAGTTGAATGAAGTACTAAGTGTTTCATGCCCTTGATTTAGGGACTTTTGTTTTATATGTTGTTATGAGATGTTTTAGAGGTATATCTACTCAGTTATTGTTGATTTGTGCTACCACTATCTACTTTTATGTTTAGTGTTATAAAAAACAAAAAAACAAAAAGCAAAAAAATAAAAACAAAAACAAAAAGATCAAAACAGTAGCATTTGATAGTGATGAGTAGTTGTAGTCCCTTGTTTCTATTTGCACATCTCATAATTTCTTTTGATTGTCCTATATTATTTAGCACTTTATGAATGTTTGTGAGTAGCCTTTGTCCTTTTTTTACCTCACCTTAACCTAAGCTCCATTATAACCCTTAGTAAAAGCCCTTTTGATCCATGATGACATGTACTCTATGTAGTAGAAAATAGGTGAATTTTCAAGCCTGTGGTTAGTATAATCTCTTAGACGAAGCTTTGAGCGAAACACAACCTTTATACACTTAAGCGACATGAGTAAACATCGTGAGGAAAATTCATTTAAATTTTATGCTTGCTTTTGATCAAAGATATCTACCTTTGATTCTGTTTATGCGCATTGATGAAAAGATTATGATGTATGTAGTAGCTTGATACTTGAGTTTGCCGAGTTTAAGGGATTGCAAATACTTGATTTTCGTTGAAAATGAAATGATAGAATATGTTGGTTGTAACCTAAGTAAGTTTCTTAAGGACAAGTAAAAATTCAAGTGTGGGGGTGTTGTTAATGGGCATTTTATATTAATTTTAGATACATAATTTATTAAACTCTTTTCCATTTATGTTTAAATTACACTAACTAAGAGCTGTTTGTTTTAATTTTAAGCACATATTGGATTTGGATAATGAGATTTAAAAAAGTCAAAAATTGGGACCTCTTTACACCTAACAAAACACGACAGTTTGGCTTGGCAAAAATAATTAAAAAGGTATGAAGCTAGCTAGTTGGCAGTGGAGGAGAGAAACTTTTAAAAAGCATAGAAGACTTAGGGAGCTGAAAACGTTAAAGAGAGGAAATAAAAAGCCAAGGAAGCAGTGACGACGCAGAAAGTGAGCGACGTGAGTTTGAATGAGACAAAATGGTTTAACACATGAAGCGAAAACAAAGCAGTGGCGGCAACAAATAAAGGAGAGCGTGAGATTATGGACTTTCAAGGGATAAAAAACAGTTGGTGAATAACGTGAGCTGGTGGCTTAAAAAAAGAAAAAAATGGAAAGAACAAGAGAGTTGGGGGGAGAGATGATTATACGTTAGCTATTTGAGAGGAGTTGAAGGAGTCAATCCCTCACTAACACACAACCCTCATTAAACACTCTCCACTCACAAAATGAAGACAGCTGGTAGCCTTAAAAAATGTTAGATTTAGTGCTAGCATAAGGCAAAAAAAAACGTAGCTGTTAGTGAGATGAGACACGTAATTGCAGGTGAGATGAAAATAATGTTGGCTGGTGGAGAGCAAGATGCAAGCAACTGTGGCAAGAGAGACTCACGCACACTACTCACATACAATCTCCATTAATGTGTCAATAGCTGGAAAAAAATACTGAACAAGGAGAACAAAACCAGCAGTGCGTGAGGAGGAGGAGCTATAGTATCAAAGAGAAGCTGACGTCGAGAGACCAGAAGGCCTTGGCCAAGACGTACCGAAGTTAGTGACGCGACAGAAATATAGCTGCGGGAAAAAGGGAGTGTTTTTAATTTGTTTTTCAATTCCTTATTTATTGTAACTGTGCAAATTTAATTAATGCAAACATATATTATGACCATGATTTATGTTACATTGATGAATATGTGTGAGTAAGTTTTTCTTTTTGGTTAAAGTTAAGATTGATATTAGATTAGGATAATTTTTGTAGTATTGATTTTTTGTTTGATTGAATGCATATTTAGTCCTAATTTAGCTTAATCACCTAAATTAAGACCTGAGATGATTGAATGCCACAACTAATGGGATTTAATTTGTCAGAAAATGAATCAAGCGACATACTTGAGACTAAAGTGAAGACCAACCTTAGGATCTCGTGTGAGGATACTGAGGATTAACGAACTTAGTTTTAGGCTTTTTGTATTTAATACCTTTTATTCCGAATTATCTATGAATCAAGTGGGTGACTCAGATTGAGAAGAGAAGGGAACACCCATGAACATTCAGTTCTACCTGCTTAAGTGAAGTATTTCCTAAATCAATCCACCGTTACAATTTTATTTTTAGTGTCCAATCCAATTGAAATCTAATATCTTAACCGATTTTTGTCATTTGATTAAATCTAGTCATTTTTAATTCATACCTTGCATTTTTTTTCATATTTCGTTGATTTGCTTACTTTATTTTATTTTATTTTCAAATCAATCAATTCTTGATCATTTGAGTAATTTTTCATCGTTTAATTTAATTATCTTGCGTGTTGATATTCCCTTGGGTATGATATCCAGTTCTTACCATTTTATATTACCTGTCAACGGGATGCACTTGCCTGTAATTGGTCTAGATAGAATTTAATTTATATTGTTCTGTTTAGACCGCAACAGTAATGAGGTTTTATGAAAATGTGAAAATTTATAAGGAAAATACTAAAATTTTTCATAATAAAATGATTTTTAGGAAGTAATTTTTAGTAGGATAAAAATTTCTTCTTTATCATTCAAAGCTTAAGTTATTTTTAGGAAAATTACAATCTCACTAGCTCGGACCATTTATTGTTACTAATGTATTTTCTCATGATGCGATAGAAATTCAAAGTTTAGACACTTCCAGGGTGTTTAAGGTTAATGGACATTGCTTGAAACCATATTATGAGAATTCTCCAATCAAGAATGTAGAAGAGATAGAGATGGTAACCCTAATCTATCTCTAATTAGGTAAGTCGGTAAACACGTACAGCTAACGACTTAAAAGAAGTGCATTTGAGGGCACCCAAAAAATTTCATGTTCAATTTTATTTATATTTTTCAATATTTCTCAATTTTTAATTTGTTTTGTTTTCAGTTGTCAATTTTATTCCATTCCCTTTAATGTTTTCACTTGTTAATATTTTCAATTTTAGTTTAATTATTAAAAAAATTCCCTTTCTTGCCACCCACTGTTAGTTTACCGCCCAACACATTTTCACCTTTACACTTTCATTCATCTCTTCCTTTTGCCTTCACTCACATAAAATTTCACTCACCCATTGCCAACCTAGTCAACACCCACATCTTTCCAATGCAAACCTCAACCTTTTACCCTCATTTCCACTGTAACCAACCCATTTTCTAGTCCAAATTTTGTTGATTTTATGGTTTCATTTTCGTGTTTCAGGACTACAAAAGCACAACGATTGGAACCATGCCACATAAGAAGAGTGATTCACGCCGGTTAGCTTCATATATCCTGACATTGGTGACCAACCAACCTCCATTAAACACCACAGTCGCAACGCCGACTCCATCAATTCCTCTAATTTTCGAACCAACACAAGGCCCTATGTCTAGGAATCGCACTCGAAGGGTAAGCAAATTGAAAGGAGAAGTCAATGAAACTCACGAAGTAGGGCTTTCACTTCTTTTCAACTGCCAGAGGACAATCAAAGATTTCAAAAATTAAGCCAATGAAAAATCTACCCCAGTAAGTATTTCTTGAACGACGCTCTTGCAGCTTAACAAATTTGTAATTCTTTTGAGCAATTGGTTGGACAAATTTGTTAGAATGTGCTTGTTAAAGTTTACTGTCTTGATTTTGTTGAATTGACAAGAGAATTTTATAGCACCTTTCAATTTAATTCTCATAAAGAATTCAACTTGTTTACTGAAGGAATTGTTGAATTTAGACTTATAGGAAAGGAATTTGCATTATTTGTTGCTAAATTTAACGATGTTATGGGTTTTATATCAGCTGATGACTTTAAAAATGAACCATTTGTAAGTTCTCGCTGTGATTATCATAGTGATTTTCATGCATCTGAATTGTGGACTCAATGGTTTATCAACCCTCAACCATATAATGCCAGTGCATCTAAGAGTTCATATTTAAAAAATCCTGTTTTCAAAATCATACAATGACTTTTAGCATACAATTTTTCAAGGCGTCGAGATTCTACTGGTACACTTTCTAAACTTAAATTTTATTTTTTGTGGTGTATGGACAAACAAATTCCTGTTAATTTGGATTTTTGGTTTCTGACTCAATTTTAATTTGCGTTAAACAAGAAATCCAAAACATTAATATTAGGGTCCTATATCACTCAATTAGTCGTTAATTTGAATTTATTAAACCCTGAAAATACTGACATGACTGTGGCTTATGCCATAGAACCTTTGGATATGGAATATTTGTGCAGGATGAGAATCGTGGATATGAGTCATGGAAAGATATCGTTCACTAATCTAGGTCCAGTTGTCCCTTCCAACCCACTTCCAACCATAAAGAGTTGGGTTTTCCTAGATACAATGAGTAGTAGCCAACCTCCCCAGGCTAACTTAGATGCTCATCTAACTTGACTAAACGCCAGATGCACCGAATGGAGAACAATTTGATAGCATATTGGGCACACCAAGGATTCCAACCTTCTTACCCACCAACCCCATGATTTCGACAATCAACTTACAGAGAAGCTTTCTTTCTTATCCTCTTTTCTATTTTACCTTCTTTTACTTTATGTCATTACACTGGGGATAATGTATGGATTAGGTGTGGGGGTGGGGCATGTTCCATATAACTAATATTTAGGAATCTTTGTCACAAAATTTTTAAAAGCCTATTGACTTGTTTGCAATTGATTAGCCAACTTCGACACTTTCTATTCTTCCTTTTTTATGATTAATTAGTGAGCATAACTTGAAATTAAATTTATTTTTAGGACAATAGATGCCACTTAGTTAAGAAATACAAGTGTATACACTTAGTTAAGGTTTGACAACCATATGATTAAACATGGTGTATAATTGTGTTGAATTGCATTAATCTATGAGTTTTTAGGACTAAAAGATTGAAACATCTATATCAATTCGTAATTCCTTGATGTGTGATTACTTCTAAGGTGAATCTTTCTCTAGAACTTGCTTAGAACCTACTTGAGATCACATATATACATGCGTGCACAAATATGATAAGGGCCATCTTTGTTTTATCCTTTTAGCTTAAAAAACCAACCCCATTCAATATCCATTATTAAACCTTTTGAGCTGAACCCTTTTTTTTATAAACCCATAATAAACAATTAATACCCTCTAGTATCTTCACCCATTATAAATGTAAGTAAGCATTCCAACCAAAATTTTTGTCAAACTTATTTAGAGAAATATGGAAGGCAACGAAAAGCAATGAAAAGATGAAAGGAAATTGAAGTTATACTATTGTCTTTAAATATCAGTATTGATAAAAAATAATAATATAGCAGTGAAAAGCAAGTTATGGAGTGTAATCTATCGCTACGAAATGATGTTGCTGACTCCTTGGTGATTGAAATTATGTCTCCACAAATGGTTAGATGCTTTGATAATCTTTATGATTTTTTTCCCTTTCCGTTTAGCAATCCTTAACTTTACCTATAACCCAATACAACCTTAAATAAAGCCCTTTTGATTTGTGCATGTTTGTATTTCAAGTGGTGAAAAGTTGGTGAAAAAGCAAGTATATGGTACAATATTTGCATTAGAAGGATTTGAGTGAAATACTGAACCAGTAAACACTTGAGTGATTCGAGTGAAATCCAATCCGTAAGAGTTTGCTATAACTATGTGCTAGTTTTTGAAATATGATTGTCTTAAATTGACTTTGTTTATATTTATTTAAATGATTAACTCTGGCGTATTTATTGATTACAAAATTGTTTAACTCTTGAAGTGCGCATTATTTACTATTGTGAGACTTGGAATAAAGAAAGTTGATTCAATTAATTACAAATGTAGTTTGTCGAGGACGAGCAAAAGATAGGAATGGGGGAATTTAATAAGTTATTATTTGTTTCCTAATTTTGGATGTAAATCTCTTTAATGTGTTGAAATTCTTATTTAAAATTAATGGATTTGTTACTTAATTATTCTCAGATGATTTTCAACACATGGGAGATAAATTTGAATAAAAAAGATGCAAGAAAAGTAAAGGCAATTCGAATTCCTAGCTGGCAGAAAAGTCTTTGACTAAGTATGAGCATGTGTAAAGGAAAAGTTTATCAGCAGAATCTGATTTGAAAATATATTCGATAGACTTAGGATTCTAATTATTTTGGGAATCAAGTTGTTTTCCTTATGTGGGGATCTATTACCTGATTTTGTGGGGAGGTGTATTCGATAGAAATAACGATAAGAGGGAAGAAAAAAACCCTTAGGGCTAGGTAATCTTTCATGTTTCTTTTGTTTTGGTTTTTTCAAGAATTTTTCATATTTTTCTGGAAAAATTGCAGAGATGGAGACTATGTCCTGCTACTTTTCTGTTAGTTTTACCTCTTTCATGAGTACCTAAATCTTTCTTCTTGGTTGAAGGGAACCAACGTTATTATCCAGTATGCGTGAGATTTTCTGAATAAAGTTCATTTCATTAATGAATATTAAGTGCCTTTCATATTGCTTTTTATGATTGAATTGATTGTTCTCTAGCGTGCGCAACAAGGAATTGATTTATTTAATTTACAGCCAAATTAGTTAGATTTGACGTTCATTTTTGCTAATCCAAAGTGGCAATTAGGATTACCATCTTTACGTTAGGGTTTCTAAGAAAGATACTTATCTGTACTAAATACATATTGTATATGTATTGTCTTGCTCACTGGTTCTCTTAGTTCCTAAAGCTATTAATTGATCAAACTTAAGATCGTATATAAGTTGTTAGTTAATAAGAGTCTTTAGAATACATATTTCTATTCATTTAATCCTAAGAGAGAACATCACTCAATGAGCTTTTGTTAATGGACTTAATTTTATATCAATGATCCATACTAGTGTGATAACATAAGTAACCCGAAACTAAGGTTTGTTCGTTAATATTCCTGATATGATTATTTTGTTTATTTATATTTTTGTCAACTTTAATTTCTTAAAACCTCATTAATTTAACCCCCTAATTTGTTTTAGTATTTAACTCGTGAAACACGTACCAATAGATTCCTCGTGGGAACGATCTCAATTCTTCGCTAACTACATATTTTATTATTAGAGCTGGTATTAATTTTGTTGTAACCATCAATATTACCCGTTGGAACCCCGTTTCCAGAGCCCAACATCCGGAGTCTTAAATCTTGAGCTTATTACCCTATAGGGTCATAATCAACATTTCCCAAAGGTGGTGTGCCCATACCAAAACAAACATCATAATCTCAACTTGACCTTATCAAAGAAGTCATAGCTCTGAGTCTTTAATCACCTCAATCGGAGTTTTACATCTCAAGATATACTTAATGAGCTAAACGTGATCATAATCCACGTATGCTCTCCCAATCGACCTCTCACTTATTCTAATGAAACTTTCTCAAAAACACTTCAAAAGACACAAATTTTTATGGAGAGACAGTACAAGGAGTTAGCAATTTGATGGTTCAAGAATCACTTCAATTTGGGGGTTGGATGTAACATCCCGTTACCCATGTCAGGGCTAGAATTGTGAATTTTGATAATTTGATGAGAAATTAGGAAAATGCACATCATGCATTATTAATTGTGACATGCACATTTTTGCACATTTATATGAT
>JANZLX010000002.1:11306220-11321023 GCA_025531955.1 Erythroxylum orinocense | reverse complement strand
CCACGACGAATGCTGAACTAATAAATTGGTTATTTTTAGTGTCGATGATCAATGCAAGTTCAATAATGAAGGAGACCAAAAACCAAGATTTATTTATATTTATTGTTAAATTCTCTTTATTTTGTTTTTAGTTATTTTTTAATTTCAATTTTCAATTAAATTCTGTTTAATTCACAATTACAAAACCCTCCCTTTTTATTGCGTACTTACTAACGTCTAAATTCTTCGTGAGAACGATCCCTACTTTCCACTACTACATTAATTTGTGTTGCAGAAAGTTTGTTTGTTTGTTTTTTTTTAATTGCAGGCGACATCATTCACCACCAATATATACTCCATCAGTGGCTTCCAAGTGGAAGGAGCATTTTAACATACCATACACATTATGTTTCTAGCTATTTTTACTATAAATTGCATCTCTCATTATTAAAAATGACAAATTCGAAGCCATTTGTAACCTTTTGTTCCTATCTTAATTATGTCATCTGTTGCATATTGAGTAATTTTGTGTCCACATAGATTGTTTCTCATTTGTTTCATTTAAAGCATTATTTTGGCATATTTGTTCTTGCCATTTTCTCATCTACCACATATTGCAGATTTTGGTTCAACCGAACCAATCTAGTTGATTTAATACACATTTATATTTATCCTATTGTGAATAAATCTGATATTGTAAAACTTATTGCAACTGTCTGATTTGATCAAACTATAATCTTTAGGTGCAAAGAATGAAAAATTTTCTAACAGTTTACAAGCTTTGTTATATTGTTACAAGAGGCATCACTCAACTAGCTAAAAAGGTAGATGAAAGTAATACCAATTTATGTATCGTAAAAATTATCAGATCATCACATAGTTTTGTAATAACTCTACTTCATCCATTCATATTTAATTTTTGATCATGAAACTGTAAAATATTTGGGTTTTTTTTTTGGCTAATTAATATCAAATTAAAGGATTTGCACAATATTATAAATTGTGGACTACTCTTCATAATTAAAAATAGGAGCTTAGCCAATCTATAGATGATTTTTTTTGTTTAAGTTCAACGAATTCGGAGTCAAATATCTCACGTCAAAATTATCAAGATCTTCATCTCATTCGAGTTCTTATGGCTCTTCAATCTGAGTATAAAGCTATTCGAGCCTCTCTACTTCTTTGAAATCTACTACCTACGCTCGATGTTGTTATTTAAGAGATCTTTTTTTAAGAAAGTCACCTCATTCTAGGCAAAAATCCACATTCAAACTTTATTTTTGGAACCACTTGATCCTTACTATAGAAAAAAGGAAATTGTCTTTGTAAGAATTGCCATCAAATTAGTCACACTTTTGTAAATTGTCCTACCATATAATACATATGTCGTCATAAGTTTGGCCATATTATTAAACATTATCTAACAAACCTCCACGATCAAAAGGTGGGTTCTATAAATCCAAGTATGTCTTAAAGTTAGGATGTTTTTATATCGCTACTACTAACATTATGGGTTATACTGCCATAAGTGATCTTAAGTTAATATTCAAACAGGTTCTTTCTTCTAATTCCTCAAAGTCAAGCTTCATTTGTCACTGATGTTGCCACTGAGGGTTTTACTGCCATCACTATGAGTGATCTTAAGGCACTACTTAAACAAGATATCCCTTTCAATTCCTCCACTACCATGTATACCAACACGAGTGATTCTCATTAGCTTTATAATTATGTATATTGCACTAATGTTAAGCTCTTGCCTTCTCCAAAATATATCTCATCCTCACCATCAATTCGTAGGGAAAAGTTACTAAAAATAGCATTACTCATCATGGTTATGGGTACCGTTCAATATCGGCTGAAGAATGGTACTTAAAACATAAGTGTTATATCAGGTACCAACCAGGTTAGTAAATAATGATACCCAAAACATAAGTACTATACTGGTTACAAAAACCGATTTGTATTGGTTGATATTGGCTGGGTATCAGCCGATATTTGCCAGTACTTAAAATATCAGAATTTACTGGGATTGAATTGTAATTTTAAAAAGTTAATGGACTAAATTGAAATAAAAAACCTAAATTTATAGACACTTCAGCAGCACATATATTCACTATTCTTTTCTTTCTTTTTTCATTGCACTCTTTATACTCCTTTAATTATTAATATCAATTTATCTTTTAAAAAATTGTCAAAATGAAATTTTTTATAACAGTAAAGGAAAAGAAAAATATTGTTGGTTTGCTTATGCTTGGAACAATATGAATTTTATAAATTTCTCTTCAAATATTACATCTATATTTAAAGTTTTTTAGGGATACTGAAGAGAGAATAAGAAATTAGTAGTTTGCTTATACTCTCAATCGTATTAATATAAAATTTCTTTGTACCTGAGATTTCTTGATTAAATAAAATAAAATTTCATACTTAATAAAAGTCTAATAACATAATTACATCTACAATTATATATATTATATAAAAAAATTTCTTATTTTTATTAAATTTGAATATTAATATAAGCAAATGAAGGTGTGTGCGCGCGTATGAATTGAAATTTTATATTGTATTGATTAGTATAAGATATATTTGTATGACAATGTTATTTTTTTAAATATTTAAGTTGAAATAAAATTTTAATTAAGACAAATGTTATAATAAATTTTAAATTGTAAACAATGTATTTAGAGGATGAACTAGTGTATCTTTATTTTTGTATCAAAATACTCGCATTCATTCATTGCAAAAATAAAGAAAAATAACTATTTCTTTAATTTATTTCAAATTTGTACAAAGCAAAGGTTTAAATATAGTTATGTAATAAAATTTTAGATAATAATTGTAGGTGTTAGTGATATATTAATTACCTATAACTTGCAAGAGCTTTAAAATTGTAATTATTAGTTCTATAAAAATTAATGAGTTTTAATAATTGAACTATATTCTCTTTAGAATTAGAATGAAATTTTATTTTTTCATTTCTCTCCTTTTTTATTTTCACTTATATTTGATATATATATATATATATATATATATATTAACTTCTATGTATATAATATAAAAATAATTGTATTTTTATTTTGTTTCAATATGAACTCATATTGTAAATTATAATACTTAGAAAATTATGAATATTTATTATTCTTTTTATTTGATATTTTCATATAATATTATTTATTATATGATAAAATTTTAATATTTTAAATACTTTGTATTGTCGTTTATTTTAAATTGTAAGATCTTTTTTCATATTAATTGTGGTTGTCTTTCATATGTCAAATGCAATGTTAATATAAAATAATAGATTGTTATTATTTCAATTTTTATTATTATAATTTTTTGATATAAAGTTGATGTAAAATTTTAAATTATACAATAAAATATATTGATGAATTATTTTACAATTTTAAAAAATTAAGAATTATTTTATAAATTTTAAAAATTATTCGATCTGGAATAAATTCTCCGGTGCTATCCTCGGAATTACATTTGGTCTAGCTAACAAACATTTGTTTCTGTCAAGTAGGCAAAGAGCTAGAAATTGTGACTTTGCATGCCAATCGAATCGATCCAAGCACTTTGGCTGGTCAGGACCCTTGCTCTCCGATTGTCGATATTTAAATAAACCTCCAGTCCTGCTTGATTCTAATTTTAATTTCATTTGTGCTACTTAAAAGTTTCTTATTTGAGCCTTTTTAGACGTACGTGATATCATTTAATGCGATGCTAGCTCTACATAGATAGATAGCATCATGTATAAAATTTACCTATATTTTGTTTGATATGTGTATTAAGTACAGCTTTATATTAATTGTCATAGCAAATGCCAATTAAAAGTTATAGATAACTTTTAAAAATAAACGAATTTATAAATTTTAACTTGAATAATTTTAATTCATTTTAAAATAAAAACATTCAATTATAATTATTATTTGGAGAAAAATTTATTATTTATGTTATATAAAATTATATTGCGGAGGACTTAAAAATAAGATTTATAGCAAACATATAATATTATTAATTAAAAAGTATAATTTAGGTTTTTTACCAAAATACAATTAAATCTTAACATCTTTTAACATTCAAAATAAACTTTAACATTTACAAAATGTTATAAATTTTGAATAAAAGACTATATGTCATGTTAATATTGATAGGATATAAATTTTAATATTTTTTAATTAGTCTATGACTGCTGTCTTGTCACGGCACAAAATTTACAATACTAATTTACAAAATTCACTAAGTTGCTACTTGGTGCTCACAGCATTATCCTACCCGCGGTCTGTGTAATCATTTTGTATTTGAAACAAACAATAATGTATAGGAGGGGTGAGCACTACAAGCCCGGGGCAGGCCACAGGCATAGATCCAAAGTCAAGTCAATTATTAGAGTCCAATGGGTCACAGCAGCCGGGAAATGTCTTGCGTAATTTCCTTAACTATCCTCGCACTATCAAACAAAAGGGTGATTGTTGAAGTTCCGTTATAAATATAGACATATCTTTAAGCATCTATTCTCGCACAGAATCAGACCACCTTTCCCAAACTCTTTGTTCGTCCTATAACATAAAACAACGTAAAACCTTTCACTAAAATGGCACCATCACCTACTTCCCTAGTCTTCAAGGTGAACCGACGAGAACCGGAGCTAATCACTCCTTCTAAGGCCACTCCACATGAGTTCAAGGCCCTGTCGGACATTGATGACCAAGAGGGGCTCCGGTTCCAAATTCCAGTCATACAATTCTACCGTTATGATCCTTCCATGCAAGGAAAAGACCCTGTAAAGGTCATCCGCGAGGCACTTGCCAAAACATTGGTGTTTTACTATCCCTTTGCTGGTAGGCTCAGGGAAGGGCCTAACCGTAAGCTTACGGTGGAGTGCACTGGTGAAGGTATCATTTTTATCGAGGCAGACGCTGACGTGACCCTCCAGGAGTTCGGTGATGCTCTTCAACCTCCGTTCCCTGGCTTGGAGGAGCTTCTCTTCGACGTCCCTGGCTCTAGTGGAGTGCTCAACTGCCCTCTGCTGCTCATTCAGGTTAGTGCTCAACTGCCCTCTGCTGCTCATTCAGGTAGTTGTAGTATTTATTTCCTTAACTATCTATGAACCCCACCACTACGTCACATTTATATCCGTCGTCTTCTCAATGGGCCAATCTCTATTTCCAGTTTTATGGATCTAAATGTGTGGGTCGAGAGGAGAGGAGAACGTTCTTTTACGATTATTAATCTAATGTAAATATATATGAAACATGGGAGAAGTAAAAATAATATTTTAATAAAATACAAGTTTAATATTGATTACAGATGGAATTGATAAATAATATTATATTAAATTAGTAATGACATTAATTTTTTTATTGCAAATTTTGACAGGTGACGCGTCTCAAATGCGGTGGCTTCATCTTCGCTCTACGCCTCAACCACACTCTGTGCGACGCGCCGGGTCTTGTCCAATTCATGACGGCCGTAGGCGAGATGGCGCGTGGCGAGCAGGCACCATCAGTTCCGCCAGTATGGGAACGCCATGTGTTGCAGGCACGTAGTCCACCGCTCGTGACTTGCAAGCACCCGGAGTATGAGGAAGTGGTTGACACGAAAGGGACTATTATTCCACTGGACAACATGGCCCATCGCTCGTTCTTCTTCGGCCCTGCTGAAGTGGCTGCCCTGAGAAGCTTCGCGCCCCCGAGCCTTCGCCACTGCTCCACCTTCGAGTTGTTAACTGCATGTCTCTGGAAATGCCGCACTGCTGCCATCCGGCCAGACCCCGACGAAGTGATGCGCATGGTATGCATAGTCAACGCACGAGCCAGGTTTAACACACCATTACCAGAAGGATTCTACGGCAACGCCTTTGCATTTCCAGTAGCGGTGGCGACAGCTGGTAACATCTGCTGCAACCCAATAGGCTATGCATTGGAACTTGTGAGAAAAGCGAAGGCAGAGGTGACGGAGGAGTATATGCAGTCTCTAGCCGATCTTATGGTGATAAAGGGCAGACCCCACTTTACAGTGGTGAGGACCTATCTTGTGTCAGACGTGACACATGCAGGATTTGGAGATGTGGACTTCGGTTGGGGCAAGGCGGTGTACGGCGGACCGGCGAAGGGTGGTGTTGGGGCCATTCCCGGAGTTGCGAGTTTTTACATACCCTTCAAGAATAGAAAAGGAGAGAAAGGAATAGTGATGCCAATTTGCTTGCCATCTGATGCCATGGAACGTTTCGAGGCAGAGCTTGATAAGATGCTCAAGGCCTCGCCCAACGATAAATCCGTGTTTATAGCGTCTGCCTTGTGAGAGTATCCAATAAAAACGTATGGTTTTGCTTTTGCTTTCGCTGTGAAAATTTGTATGCCAATAAATATATCGTTTGCGATCCATATTTCATAGGCCTTCCAAGTTTCTCAATCTTGAATGCTAAGCCCACTCGCTATCCTTGTGTCATCGACAAATCGAACGATCATGTACACAAACAAATGTTGGATGCAGAGAAGACAGGCTCTAAATTTAACAGTCACATAATTATAATTATGCACTCTAATATAAGATTTTAGACTATCATCATAACAATGATAAAGAAGTGCACCTATAAAAAAAACCCACGAAAACAAGTACTAGTCCTTATCTAACTTTCGCAAAAACATGGAAATGGAACTACTTTATTTTCTCATTCACCAAAGCCTCCTTCACTCCTCATAATTGCTGCATTCTTACACTAACTCAACCGTATCTGCCTTTGCATTAGCTACTTCATCATGCATATCTTTGTCAACTAAATCAATTATGGCTATCCTAGCCCTTCCCCTATCTGTAGCATCAATCCATCAAAGAACCAAAGCGTCTCCCTTCCTACATTAAGAGAGTGCCAAAATAAGTAGGAAATACACCAATTACCTTATAGAAGGTAAATATGTTTCCTACCTTACATTTCATACAAATATGATTTTGCATCATGGTTGCTTCCAACCTGTAACAACTCCACTTTAAAACCGGAACAAGTCAAAACATAAAACTAGCTTCAGATTTCCTCATTTGACTGAGAAATCCCAAGTACTAAATATGATTCAACAACCAGTTTAAGGGGTGAAAATGACCTATTCTCTGCATTCCATCTGTACTCCCGTGGATATCATGTACATGCTAAGTTTGAAAAGAAATCTGATATGCATGGCTCGGGCCACGCTTTGGAGCCAGCCCATTGCTATCCGAGGACTCAAATAGAAGTTATAGCTAAGCACAAGAAAAATTACGAAGACTTGTTCATCTCCTTGAGAAATCAAACACAGATGGCATTTTGAGCAAACCGTCTACCAGTGCATAAACATGACACGAGGTCATCTCTGACTAGGCGTTGGATCATATATACGCGTTAAAAGCAGTTCAATTTGGCTCAGATGATCTTCAATTCAGCTCTAACATTTATAACAGGTCAAACAGTAAGCTATCTGCCTGCAAAATCATTTTGCACTCGAATCAAAGAACCAAGTGATTAATAATGCTTAATAAGCTCAAGCCATCCTTCTTCTACTCATCCAAAATACTAGTAATAGCTTCAGAAATAAGTTTAGCTAAATTCTCATCAGGAGCAGTGACAATAATCTTTGTTGAGTGAAATTCTATCTTTGCATTAGTTGGATCTTTGACTTGTACAACTCCAGTACATTCCACCTCAGCATCACTCAACGGCTTATCTATAGATGCGTTAATGCCCGTGTTCGACAACACAACAAGAAGCCTCTCCAGATCTGGCATAACCCAATTCACGAGTGACTTACTCTGCACTGAGCTTGCCAATTTGTTTTCCAAGAGCAACTGGTGTTTGCCTTGACTGACATATAGTTGACCTTCTAGCCTTGCGATATCTATGTCATCCTGTGTCAGCTTTTTCCACACAAACCGGGTAGCCAACTCCGCCTCAATCTCCATATCAAAGCTCTCTTTCATCCTCGGTACATCTAGGGTATCATTTTCAGTAAAATAGAGAACCGAAAAAGAATGTGAAGTGGAACTGGAAAATTTGATCTTCTCCTTGAAATCCCCTGGAAACTGTTCAAAAAATTCATATAAAGAATTGAAAGAATCCTCGCTCCCTCTCTCCTCTAATACTTTCTTTTCTGATTGGGGATAGATATGTCATTAATTTATGTGGAGTGTATTTGTAATTTTTTCCGCTGGGGTGTGGGGTTGGCATGGTTAAAATTAATGAGAGGGAGAGCAAAAGAGATATAATATAATGCAATTACCAGAAGAATTTTAGGTTGCAATATCTCTAGTAAATGACGAGTCTTTCGCAGCCTGTAAAGAATAGATCAAAACCAATGTAATATTTAATTTCAAACCTTAAACATGGTAACCACAAATAAGCAATTTCCATAATTTGCCTTTCATTTTCCCTTAAGATATCTAGCAACCCAACATGGGAAAAGGAAAAGTTCAATTTTGTGAAGAAAAAAAACCTAAGCCAAGCTGAATGGATTTTAAAATGGAAGCACAAGTGTTTAAACAAGCATGGTCCCTACAATAGAAAAAGAAGCCTAAAGAACTGAAATGCAACACATCCTACCTATTTGCACCAGATAGAAGCAAAGAAAGCAAGCAATATAGGTATCCCAAATCTTCACAGAAGAAGTCTCTGAGTGGCATTTAGACTTAGATACATGTGTTCTCACCTTATTCCAGATTGGAACGAGCACTCAAGAACCTTCATCTCCATTGGCTTGAAAGGCAAGAGAGAAATCTCAGCACCTACACATTTCTTCAAATTAACATCTATTAAATCATAACTTAACCATTTGGCCTCATTAAATATATAGAAATCCATGAGTCTCTCTGATAGGGAACCTCAACTAAGCACCTCTAAAACAAGTAAAGAATTTCTGTCACCATGCCAACGTTGAAGCAAATGGACGACAGGACCAAGACGCAAGCTCCAGTGAGAGGCAAATATGATACATGGCTCCTGCCAATTGGTACTAAGCAAATATCGTGAGCTTGCGTTCTAACCAACAAAATTTTGCAAGAACATCAAGAAGCATACTTATTGTAGAAGCATTTAATATAAACAACTGGGTATAGGAAGTCAACTTTCACAGATGAATTTTTGTCAAACTAGGTCAATGCAAACATATAACTAAAAGAGTATCACACATGTTCAAATAACTTCAAATTAAGAATTCCAATTGGTATTAAGTTCACATCTATCACAAGGAGTACATGACTTTCAACATACTTACACATGTAGAATTAAGAACTGAGAATGAAAGACTTCTTCCAAATCACTAGATGCAAATATCTAAAAAATTCCCCTTGAAGTGGAGATTTAGAAATATCTTCCACAAACGACTTAGTGTAGTTCTATCTACAAAAACATTAACATAAAAAGAGTCAAGTCAGGTATATCTTACAGCAGCTCAGTAGAATGAATACTAGGAAATAGATGAAGTTTTTTCTCCTTCAAGTGCTGGGCATATGAAAACAACGACTGACATGAAAACAGCTGTCCTAACATCAAAAGGACAAACAAAAATGTGCTTCAATTTTAATGCACTACAGCTCCTTTGAAAGGAACCAGAAATACATAAAAGTGGGACCTTCTCTTGTCGTTGCTTGCATAACCATTCTGGTACGATGTTGGTGAATGCTAGAAGTTCAGACGCTATAGAAGAAACAACATAAACAGGGACCTAGAACCAGATGAAGAATTTGATTAGCCTCAGATTTAAGGAGGCAAGATTCTACTAGCCTCATGACTAAACTCTTGTTCAAAACTACGAAGAAATGCAAGAAAAAATTTACCCTCATAGCAGAAGATTCAAGATAATCTGGTATCTGCTCCAATAGTTGAAGAGAAATTGAAGGTTGAACTAAAGCAACAAGAACTGAACCACCAGCTCTAACAGAATCCACAACACAAGAGCATACAAAAGCTAGCTTATCTCTTTCCTCTAAAAGTTCTTCACTGTTCAATAAACATTCATCTATGCTTTTACAATCAACCTTGCTATCACTGCAATGTCAAATACAGAAGGCAGAAAATCAGACAGTTTCCTAGAACAACCAACATACTATGAAACAGAAGCAGTACCAAAAGAGTAAAATTTCCACCAGAACCCAGAAAACAATAGTCAGTGATGTTACTTGAGAGTTGACAAAGGATCCATAGTTGGAGCATTGTATTTATTGCCGTGTTCGACATCTTCCATGTTTTCATTAGCTGAGAAATCTGAGTACAATATCAGGTCCTTTCCTTGCAGAGCATGATAATTGAACTCCGTTGCAACATTGGAGGCAAACATTGAGCTTGAAACAGTTGCAATATCTGCATCTGCACTGTCAATAGTCCAATTACAAGAGCCAATTTCTAAGCCAGAGCTGAATGCCTTTAAGATTAATGCCCCATTGTAACAGGTTTCTTCTGCATACTTGACTATTTCAACCTTTTGTATGCAAACTTGCACATCTTCTGAGCTGTAAAAAAATCCCGTCTACAATGTTACTAACATAAGCAGATGCTATTAATTGAACAAAGCATACACTAAGTAGATGAAACTAATCATTCAGACACCAGTATAAGATAACACCAAGCACATGTCAATCTGAGATTGGTAACATGACAACAAATAGAGTTGTTATTTACTGTTATTTAGATTATAACTATTGTTTGTAACCTCTGTTCATATCCAATCTACTGAAGGTGACAGCAAAGATGGCAAAACCCCTAATGGATCATGATTCGGATTCGAGAGAGGGAGAGGATGGGGGACCCCAGTAGACACGGGGAAGTGAGTGTCCATGAACTTTAAAACAGCAGCATAAACATCTAAGAGGCATTTATGACTTTCTAATTGCCATATGATGTTGCAATTGTTTCCGTTATCAAAAATACAAAAAATTTATACTTATTTCCAACTTAAATTATCTTGTCCATGAGCTTGTCAAAATAAGAACATGTTAGAAGCATGAAAACTATTCTCATGTACCCATGCATCAGAAAAATCTGTATTAAATCTCAACTAAAAGATATTAACCATAAGGCTCTTCAAGATAAGCGCCACAGCCCCAATACCTGTACAATGGCCTCCATCCACCCAGCTCCAATCCATCTTTGCCAAAAGCGATCTCCTTTAGAGGTGATGGAAGCAATTCAAGCTCTTCCCATTTCAACCATTGAGGAAAATTGGGTTCTAATCCGTAAATGTGCACAAATTCTGAATGCATTGAGACAAGATCCTTCATCATAAGTTGACCAAGACTTGCTGTTGCTTCAGTTGCATATATCTGAACCAGCCAAACACAAAAGTTTGGTAATATAGTAAGATTGGGATACAAGATAAGTTTTAAACATTAATATTTGACGAATTATTTGAAAGCAAAAGAAAAAGTTAGACTATATTGGTTACCTTGGCAGAAAACCCCTTGTTTCGAGTCAAAAATGGCAAGCCAAGCATGCCTGTCATGCTTGAAATGAGCACAATGTCAATAGAAGAAGGATCCCATAGATGCAAGTTCGTCACAGTCTTGTACCAAGGCTCTGCACGGATAAAATTTCCCCTATCAAGAGGATGCTCAATTTTCTGCCTCTTGTGATTCTCGAATTCCATATCCATGGACGAATAACGAGAACTTTCATTGACAAATTGGGGATGAAACTGAGTAGTAAGAGGCGAAAAGATTGTGAGGGCTGAAAGGTCCAATGGGCAATCGAGCAATATCCTAAACCCACTCACATCAAGAATGTAAGATGGTGGAAAATAATATCCGCTACCTTTGTTCAAACAAGTCTGCACAAGCATTGCGATTGATAAACCCTTAAATAAGACAAGCTAGATATTGGCTGAATGCAAAAGAGTTATAAAGAGACTTACAAACTTCATTGATACCAATAGATGCTGGAAATGCCTTGCACCAATTGAATTCTTACAAGAGTGTTTCATGAACCTACAAAGGTCACAGACACACACTATAAACTACCATCTGCCTATATGATAAGAAAATGAACCAATTTCAATGTAATCAGCGCATCTGAAAAAAAAAAAACAGATGATATTTAGAAACAAGGGAGACAAAGCAAAGATTATATATTTACATGGGATAGAAATGAGTAACACCACTATTAAAAAGGAAACTAATCTAGTGAAACAATCAACTGTCACGTTCTCTACATGATAGATCTAGTCAAAATTTTCCATTCAATCGAGCACATAAATAAAAACCATGAACGGGTAGACTTTGTACGCAAACTGGCAAGTGAGATTGTTGATTTTGAGATTTCAACATAAATAGTAACAGATAGTATTGAAAGAAGAGCTTTTTTACGGGTATTAATAGTTCGCAATTCCAGTTGCATTGGAAGAAGAGCTTTTTTACAGGTTTTAATAGTTTGCAATTCCAGCCACATCAAAAGAAGAGCCTTTTAAGGATTATTAATAGTGTGCCATTCCAATCATATATGACACTGTGATTGGAATGGCAAAGACTTCGAATAGGCAGTGAAGATGCTACCAGTGAACACCATTTGAGAAAACCAAAGGGGCAAGTGATGGAGCTAATAGTAGTACAATATCTTCATTTCACTGATAATTCTTCAGTTAATAAAATAGTTTCAGTTTCAAGAATGTCTGGTGATGACAGTATTTATGTTTGTGTGTGAGGTAGTCAAGTAAATATAACCCAAAGCAGAGTTGGAGAGGCAAAACGAAACCAGATTTATCAAATTAAACCAATGTAAATAATACCATTATTTACTGAAATCAAACACAATAAGTAAAAACTAGAGAATCTGAAGAACATTTAACTGAATTGGAGGAGATTCTTTGATTGCTTGGAGGGAAAAGTCTGATCCAAAGTTGTGAATACCATACCGGAACTCGTAACAATTTTGGTGTTGGTACGTTACGTTACAATATCGATATCGATCAATACCGAATACCATTTTAAATAATTTTTTTGAAATGACAAAATAGTCCCTTAAATAACTGAATGAGTTGTACATAGAGAAGACGGGCAGATTCAGCATGACAATATGAAACGAATTTTGCTTACAGAACTCCTTCTATATATGCAAACTAAAACTCAAACTTCAATAGAACTCCAGGAAAGACCAAAAAAAAGAAAAAATCCTTCCATAGATGCAAACTAAAACTCAAACTTCAAGAGAACTCCAAGAAAGACACATAAAACTCCTTCTATGGATGCAAACTAAAACTCAAAACTTCAATAGAACTCCAGTAAAGAAGCATAGTTTTATAAACATAATCAGAAACTAAGACAGACGATTTGCGTTTTGAAAATACTTAGTTAATGAACAAAATTGCCGACAATTAGCAGAGGCGAGAATTTCATTAAAAAGGCAAATTTGATCAGGAAAAAATTGCATACAATGATACATTAAGCTTTGGAATCATGTTTTTTGCACTTAAGAACTCATCTTTGTATAAACTCATCTCTGAATCATCTTTGGTTGAGAACCAATGTACAAGAAAACTATAAATGAGTATACCGTGAATCACGTGTAATTTGCAACGGAGGAGGAGGGGCAACTGGCGATGCATCGTGGCGGTGGCAGCCCGACTCGAAACAGATGGAGGACTGACGGCGGTGAGTGGCCAAAAAACAATGGGAAAAACAATGATGGCGACTGGCGAGGCTTGACGGCAGTATCTTCGACGATGGAGGACTCACAGTTTCGTGGCGGTGATGGCGGCCGGTGACAGCTTCGATTGATTCGTGAGAGGCTTAAATCGTACGGGGGGAGGGAGAATTATATATTTTTGTTTCCAGTTTAATCTCTTAATTTTTTTTAATTTATATTTTTACCTTATAATCTGATTTAGATTTTGATATCTGTTCGTATAGTAATCTAACGGCTAATTATTTTTATTTTTATTTTTTACTATTATTATTATTATTATTACTGAGTTTGAACCAAGTGCCCGTAATAATTTTTTTTTTATTGTTATTGTTATGATATTACAAATCGATAAGACCAATATCATGACTACCATACCATACCTATCGAATTTTGTTCTGTATATTTATTTTAATTAATTTTTTTAAAATTATAAAATAGTTTTTAATATATTATATTATACCATTTTTAATTTATTTCAATTATGTCTAAAAAATTATAATAATATAAATATGATATAATAATTATGTTTTTATTTTTATTAATATTTCTTTTCATATATTTATCATATAATCATCAACAACACCTAATATGAATCTCATTGCTTCGCGGGTTCTAGAAAGATTTAGTAATACAAAGCGTTACCTTTAATTAGTTGAGAGATTATTCCCAAATAAGTCATAAAATGATATTTATCATATATTCATAAACATAAAAACAAAACAAGTGTTGTTTTGAAGAAATAAAATCCTGGAAGTAAAATTTGAAACAAAAATATTTATAATTAAGAGTTCTATATTTATATTGCATGAGTAAGTGAAATTTACATAAAAGAGGAAAAACTTGAAATTTGATCTAACACGTATCCATTCAAATTCATTGGCCTCAATTTTTATCCGGTACAAATTCTTTATTATTAAAGGAAGTTTCTTCGTCATTATAAAATGACATATCAATAGTTTATCTTCTAAAATTATCTTCTAAGTCACTATCGTATATAAAACTTAGCTATTCAAAAATTCAATTCATCAAAAGATCAATATAATTGAGACAAATTGGACATATAAAATTGTAACATCTCACTTCTGACGGGAAGGGTAAAATAATAAATTGACTAGGGGTAAGAGTGATTAGGACTGCTTTGATATTGTTATGCATACTGGTACTGGTGATCAGTGAAAATAGTGCACA
>JANZLX010000002.1:11282258-11296167 GCA_025531955.1 Erythroxylum orinocense | reverse complement strand
GCTCTTCCCCAAGCTTGATCAACAAAACTTCTTGAAGTTCTTGTGAAACAAAAGCTTGTGCATAAATCTGAAATTGTTCCTTCAGCTTTTTTGGAGCGTGACCTCATTGGCATCCTCAAGTCTCCATTGCCTTAGTGAGTTGCATCAATATTGATTTCTTGAAATGGATTTGCTTGAAATTGAATTGTTGAGACTTGATTGGAAATGCATGTTGGATTGTGATTATGTTAACCTTGAAAGAGGTTATAACATTTTGAATTAAACGAAAAGAAGAAAAATAATGAAAGTATAAGCATATGATAACATGATTTTAAGCATAATTATGTGCTTTTGTTTGGGTGAGAGTGAGACCATTCTATTCGTCACGTGCATATTGACAAGAGCCTTCTCTCGGCTGCCTGCTTGTGGCATATGAGCTCCGAAAATGGACTCATTCTGTTTATGGTGCAAACTTCGATTTCTCCATTCTGTTTTCATGGAATCCTTGAGGCATTTATTTGTTCATTACATCTTTGAATTGTCAAGTATGATGCATTTGAGTGATTTGCTTAATGGCTAAAGTATGTGTTATTATGTTATGCATTAACTTGCTTAATTATGAGTTTTTGAGATAAATTGGTGAATGATTGACTTGCTAGATATATATATATATATATATACACATATGCTTGAATTTGTGGTAATTTGCCAATGGCTATAGATACATTAGCTCAACCCATCATTTTCCCTCTTCAGGTGCAGATCGAGAAGATTAGTGATCCTTGCAAGGCATTTGGACAAACTCCAAGATAGTTAGCTTTTCTACTAAGTTAGTGACTTTTGGATAGCTTTATAAGCATACTAAACATTGAGCATCCAATGTATTTTGTATGTTATTTTAAGTCTTTATGTAATGTTGATATGAAATTAAAGCTATGTGTGAACTTCATTTTGATTTAGAAATGAATTGAGAATTGAAGAAGTTTCCAATGTGTATGTGCCTATCTATCTTGTAGTTGTACATTTCATATTTCGAGTCTTACATAGGGATAAAATTGTGTACTGAGTTTAGTGGAAAACTGGATTAATCTAGGCTGAATTAGATAAAGTTGTCTTCTTGGAAGTTGTAGCCTATCCTCTTAGCTTTCCGAAGGTGTAAAGTATGAAAATTTTGGATATCGAAGTTGAGAGATATGATCATTATAAATGGTGATACTATATGGGATGTATACACAAGACAACTATGGTAAATGATGAGAATTAGTGGTTTCGATGAATCAAATGCGTGGAGATTAGAGGATTTAATGAAACAAGGTTGGTGGTTGAACGGATATGAAGTGATATTGCACTAGGACAGTTGAATTTGAGAAGATTATGAGTGAAAGTAATATTAGAATGGATGTAAGAATCATTAGAGAGGCTTTGGAGGGGATTAGGTATTCCCTATATCCATTAAACGGACTTTAGGTAAACGGACCTTTTCAGGTCTGTGAGGATCCCCAGCATTGCCCATGTCTGTTTAACGAACATTAAGTCCGTTAAACGGACCTTCTCGGGTCTAGAATGGCCCCCCAGACCTGTATATATCCATTAGGTGGACATGTAAGTTCGTTTAACGGATATACACTGTACACTTTCAGAAATTTGCATTTTTGCCATCTAAATGGTAGAATCTCTTCGGGGTCTTCATAAAAGTTGTATATCTCGAAGTCCTTTTTTAAACTATCCTAAAATGACCTTAATCTGACATCTTTAATGAAAGTTATGGCAATTGTCCCAAGATAGGTACAATATGATTGAGGACATAATATGTTTGATTCTTTTAGCCATAACTTCATCATCCGACCTCAAAATGAAGTGATTCTTGAAGCAATAGATTCCTAGCACATTTTTTTTATCTCTCCATAAAAATTGGTAGCTTTTGGTGTTGATTTGAAAAAGATTGATGGAAAAAAATGAGAAATTGGTTGGAAGAGCATAACTGGGTTATGAACATACTTTGGATTTTTAAGCATATCTTGAGCTATAAAGCTCCGAATGAGATGATTCTTATTTCAAAATAAACTAGAGACATAAAGCTACAATTATTTTGAAGAAGTCAAATTGTGATGTTGGTGATTGGCTAGTGTGGGCACGCCACCCTTGTGGGATGATGGCTAATGAGGGTTCTTTAAGATAACCCTACAGGAAAATACGCTCAGGTTTTATGACTCTAGACTGTCGAGCTCCGAAATCGAGGTCCAACAGATATTCCATAATCCCCAATTCCACAATTTTTTGAAATTTTTTGTAACCTTACTGAGCTGAATCCCTAGACTAGTGCGGATCGAGCTAGCGGATCTGAGTGTGGAGTTTGTATAATATGGTGTAGTGGACAAATCGTGGGAGTCATCAGAGGTGGGTGTGGATCCATTGTGGGTGCGAATAAGTCTAGCTATTTGGGTGCAGGTACTGCTGGGTTTGGATATGAGAGCAGTCTATGATTGTGGGTGACAACCTGGTTGGTGTGGGATCGAAAGTGCGATGGGTGCTAGTCGTAGGTGGGTGCAATAGGTGCATAACTATGAGTGGGTGCGAAAGGTGCTGACTAGAGAGGGCTTGAGTTGCTTAACTAGTGTGACGATGACTGGTGCGATGATGGGCTGAGAGCATAGTGAGGTGAGACAGTAAAAGAGGCACAGTAGGCAGTAGCAAGTGGGGTAGGAACTGGGGAGGGGGTCAAGTAGGTAGGTTTAGTTGTTAGGGTTCAAATTTTTAAAATTTTAATTTAGTCCTTTAAGTTTTGAAATTTTGCAATTTAGTCTAATAATTGCTAGCATTTTGGTACTAGTCGATAATGACTCTTGGTACAAAATAACACAGTACTGTATCATTTTTCTATCGATACGATACAATGCCCATATTGGCGATAGTGAAGATGTAAGCGCTAAGTAGTGAAGACAGCCTAGTAGAGTGAAGGAATGGACTAAGGAAACAACAAAGAGGTGAGTGACAGTTTAGTCTAGTGACATTGAGGAACTAAGAAGACAAAGGAAAGGAGAGGGATACTCGACTTATGAAATGGTAAGGGGAGTGGTAAGGGATGACTAAAGTTAGGATTAAAAAAAAAATAGAAAATTTCAACTTGAGTCCCTTTATTTTTCTAAATTTATGCCTTTGGATTAGAGATGACAATTAAGCCTAAACTCGACCCGACTTGACCCAAAGTCAACATGGTAGGCTTCGGTTGACTGGGCTTCAAACGAGGGCTAGGCCAAAACAACATCATTTTGATGAAGATGACTGCCTTTTGTAGTTTTAATTTTTTTTTTTAAAAAGGGTTGCATCGGGCTTAGGCTCGAGCAATCTCAACCTTGGGTCTACTAACTCGGGGTTAATTGGGCCTAATCCAGCCCGTCGTTTTGATGAAAATGACTGCCTTTTGTAGTTTTAATTTAAAAAAAAATAGGGCTAGGTCGCGCTTAGACTTGAGTCTCAATCTTCGGTTTACTGTCTCGGGCCTAATTGGGCCTCAGGCTTGAGTGGGCTCAGTCTAGCCCGACCCATTATCATCCTTATTTTGGATCTATATTGACTATTTTTATTAGATGGTATCGTTTAATACTTTAGCCCGACATGAAATGAGTTATTTTGGTACCATTTTTTGGTTGGTATGACACACAAGCTGGTATGATACGACATCCTCATCATTGTATAAGATGCATACATTATGAAACGCAAAACTTTGATTAGTTTAAAAGGACAATCAAACTTTGGAAGAACATAAATTTAAGAACAAAGAGTTAAAATTATATTAGACCATTTTATTTTTAAAATAAAATATTTTACTAAAATTAAAAGTTTAATAATTAATTAAAACTGACTCAAATTTAAATTTATTGATATATAAAAACTAAAGTCTACTAATATATAATTAGTTATAATAAATTTAATAATTATAATTAAAATTAATTTTAACATAAAATGTAAAAATAAAATTTGAAAAATATTTTCGTTTTATTATTATCAAAAATTCTAAATTATCTAATACTATTTGAAGTGTTATAAAAATATGCTTTTATTCGAAGTATAATCATCAATGTTTTCTATTATATTTAAATAAAATATAAAATTATTTTTATTGTAATATATTTTACTTTTATTTTCAAATAGATTTAAAATAAGACATCAAGTAGATACTCTTAATCCATTAATCACAACATCTACATTTTTTTCACAAATCACTTTTTTAAGTTCATTATAATTATGATCAAATTATGACTTTTCTTTTTCAATTAAAAAATCCGTATGTCCGATACATAAGATATGAATTATAAAATATACAATAAGTATTACTATTTTAAAAATGAAATTCAATTAGAAAAATATGTATTTTCTATCATCATATGTAACATAAACAACGATATTGAGTCTTTAATGTCTCAAATAATTTTGTTTTTTTTCATATGAATGCGTTTAAGAATACTTCTAAACTTTTATAATAAAATATAATTTTATTTGTCGGCTTTGATTACTCTTTAATAACAAATACAAAACACACTTTTGCATGCTTACCAAAAAACAAACATACTTTTGCATTTAATCACATTAAAAAATACTATCAATTTTGTGGATGCATCTTTATTGAATAAGGATTAAGAAAGTAATACATTAAGTGGACTATTCAAGATGCTTATCTCATTGTCATTGAAAAATATTTTTGCAAGTCTTATGAAATTTCTTTTTTTCTTTTAGAAAAATCATAATTTTCTAGTAATCACTATATATAATTATATATTATCATATATAAATCTCAAATATGACATACAATTTGAATTAACGATCCTTAATAACTTTATAAGTGGAGTCATTTTAAAATCATTTATTTTAAAATGAGACTTGCACACTGAGTAACTCATAAAATCAAAAAATCATGTTCATATTTTGACTATAATAAATGCCCAACTAATACATAATTAGCTACAAAATTTGTATTGAAATGGATGCTAATTTTTTGGTCTAACCTACTTGAAAATTTTATAAAATTAATTCAAATAAAGTACATACACTTTTTACAATGTTAAAGAATCAACAAAATTGAAAAAAATTGTTCTAACATTATAATAAACCAAAAAAATTAATCAAGGGTTTCTCGGTTTAAATATTCTAGACCTAAACTATTTTCTTATATATGCATTGCCAGCTGTCTCTACATATATTTAACCTTACTTAGAGAATTTGTTCCTAAATAACCTCAAACACCAAACTTTGATACTTGGGCCTTCATGCTGCGGACCATCTCAGACTCAACCCTCACTATCATGTTGTTCTTTAATTAAACTTATATGAACCTAAAATCAATTGAGGTTTTTCTTTAATCTTTGAACTAAAGACACATGAGTTTCATAATAAGAAGGTACTTTAAATCCAAGATACATTGTTAGTATGTCATCAACTGCTTCTAGAAAAGAAGCATAATTTAAAATATTGAAAGGAAAAAAAAATTATATAACCATCTAGTCTAATTTCTTTTACATTACAAACAACAATCTTATCAATCACTTTTTAAACTCAGACTTAAAATCAATAGTAGACTATTTTAGAAGAAACTAATAATAAATTTAAATTTAACTTTTTTCTTTATTTAATACTTCTTGTACTTTTTCATGTTCAATGAATCTTATCATTTTTTGGATTGTTTTTACTTGTCACTGGAAGTAATTGTTAATCCTCTTATGTAAACAAAATAGCATATTTTAAAAAGGTAATATTATTCTTACAATAACATAATATTCTTTCATTTTACAAATTTCTCATCCTTTAAATATTCTATTGCATATATATAATCATATTAAATGTTTCTATTAGATATTTAAGAAGTAAAAAAATCTCAAAACAATCTTATCATTAGTAAACATTAAAGTTCACCAAATATTTTTATCATAATTTGACCTTTGAGAAAAAAAAGAATCTTATATTATAAAACTTTTGAAACAACCACAACGAAGGTGCCACTAGATGCACACATCATCATACTTAGAGTGCCTCGATGAAAGTTTTAAAAATCAGACTGGACTGGTCAATATTAAAAATAATATAAGCCAATCAGCTGTCCAATTCAATTTTATTTAATAACCTTCATATATAAAAATCGTCCAATTTATCAAAGAATCGGTTGATCAGTAAACCAGTCGAACTGGTACATACAAAAGTTTAGATTTCATAAACTAAAACTCTCCCTTAGCAGTGCTCTTTGCTTTTCAGTCTTCACCATTTTCTCTTCACAGATCACCTCGCCTCCATAGCCTAAATTTAACAACTTTCACACATTTACTGACCTTGGTTGCCTCCTTCATCCCACTGGACCATTTTGTCATAACATTCGACTGTGTTGGTAGAACGCAAACGTCATGAGCTCACTCCTCTAAACCACAACAGATACCTCCTCGTCTACCCACCTCAACAGACTGGACACACAAACAGAGGACACACCCGCATACCTTTGTACCTCCACAGCAGGACACACACAACAGAGGACACACCCGCATACCTTTGTACCTCCACAGCAGGACACACACAGCAGAGGACACACCCGCATACCTCTGAACCTATTTTACTACTGAAACCGTTAGCTACTTGTATATATATGTGTAGTTTGTACAGTGTTTTTTCTTAGCAATATATGAAAACGCAAATTGCTCCTCTCTCTCTCTCTCCCTCTCACTTCATTCATCGGTTAACGATGAAGTTATCAACATAAACTTTACATGGTATCAGAGCACATGATCCATATACCTACATAACCCTCAGATCTAAATACAAAACACACATAAGCCATGGAAGAATACAATCAGACCAGTGATGAATATCAGGATTAGCCAGACGATCTTACCCTTTCACCAGCTGATAGTCCAGAAACCGTCATGGTGACAAATGCTCTTGACGGGCACAACTATCTGAGTTGGAGCATATCGATGATCATTTCTCTTAAAGCCAAGAACAAGCTCGGATTGGTGAACGGTGAAACCAGAAAACCGGAAGGCAACATCCCTCTAATGAAGAAATGGATTACTGCAGATAACATGGTCATTGCTTGGCTCTTAAATGCTACAATCAAAGACATACGCGACTCATTCATGGTGGTAACAACAGCACGAGACCTATGGGAGGAGCTCAAAAGCCGATACGGTGAGAGCAGTGGTCCTCACCTCTACCAATTAACGCAGGAACTCAACAACTTGCGCCAAGGTAATGACACTGTAACCCAATATTTTTCGAAGTTGAAGAAGTTATGGAATGATGTGGATTGTCTAATGCCCATGAAGAGCTGTATCTGTGATGCTGCGGAACATAATAGGGACGTAGCAAATACGAATAAATTGATGGATTTTATGATGGGCTTAAGGGAAGAGTTTTCACCTGTAGTAAGTCAAATCATGTTGCTGGAACCATTACCTTCTGTTAGTAAGGCATTCTCCATGATTGTCACTGTCGAAAAACAGAGGAGCATTAACTGTTTGTCAAAAGGTGTGAATGACATGAACGTTGCTCTCTTAGTAACTCCTACAGTGCACAGTGACCCAGCAAATGCTAAACGACAGACTTGGAATAAAGATGGTGGAAACAAAAGAGCTTTTGTAAAAAAGGGAAGACAAAGTATGTAGTTACTGTCATGAAGTCGGACATCTTAGGGAGACTTGCTTTAAGCTGCACGGGGTACCAGAATGGTACAAAGAACTTCAACGAAAAAAAGAGAAAGGCACATTTGCGGGAGCAACAATGCTTGACAGCCCAATTCATGGAGGACAAGAACCGCAGGGAAAACAGATGGATGTTGCCGCACTCACCAAACAAGTGCAGGAACTTATACAAATTGTCAAAGGTTAACAAGTTGCTCAAGCACATCATATAGCGTACAATAGCTTTGCAGGTAAGTGCTCTACCCCTAATGCTCCATTTTCTAGTAGTGAAAAATGTGACAGTGATTCATGGATAGTAGATTCAGGGGCTTCCACGCACATGTGCTCAAAACCGGGCCTATTAGAAAATCCCACCATAGAACACACCAAACCAGTAATCTTACCCGATGGATCTTATAAAAATGCTACTGCTGTTGGGGACATTAATTTGCACACAAAAATGACTCTTTCAAATGCCCTCTGTGTACCAACTTTTACTCAAAACTTGATGTCAGTTCATAAACTTGCTACCGAAAATAAGTTGATTACCATTTTTGCTGACAACAAAGATTTTTTACAGGACCCATGGAGTGACGATATCGTAGCGATAGTCGAAGCGGAAGGAGGTATTTACCGTCTTACAACCCAAAATTTTACGACGGGCTTAAAGGGCCTATCTCTCCAGTTTTATGTAAACAGATCATTTGCTAACTTTGTATCTGATGATTACACTTTGTGGCATCATCGCTTAGGACATGGATCATCAAGTAAATTTTTGCACTTCCCAACTTCTATGGCAAAAGCTCCCACTGATTTTTGTTGTGACATTTGCCCTCTTGCTAAACAAGAAAGAAAACATTTTTCGAGGCACAAAATCATTGCTATAAAACCCTTCGAACTACTGCATGTCGATGTATGGGGCCCGTACAATACTCCAAACATCGATGGATCAATATTTGTCCTTACCATAGTTGATGAATTCTCACGTTCCTAAAGTTCCTAGTCCGCAGCAGATCTCTTAGTTTCGTCCTATTAGCCTCTGTACCATTCTGTACAAAGCTCTTGCTAAAGTCATTGTGAACCGGTTGAAAGAGCACATGCCTCACCTAGTCGCGGAGGAACAGTGCAGCTTCATTCCGGGTCGTCATATCACTAATAATATCATCATCGCTCAGGGAGCCTGTCTGAACCTTTTTGGCCAGAACGGGGGCTCCAACAAGGAGACCCGCTCTCTCCGTTTCTTTTTGTTCTTTGCATGGAGCGCCTCAGACATCTTATCACGCGGGAGGTTCATAATGGGAATTGGCACCCGATCAAGTTGGGTCGGACGGGTCCCCCTCTTTCACATCTTATTTTTGCCGACGATCTTGTCCTCTTCGCTTGCGCTGAGGTCTCCCAAGCGATTGTTATCGCGGACACTTTGGCGACCTTCTGTTCTGTGTCGGGCTAGAAAGTGAGTCCTACTAAGACTCGAATTTTCTTTTCACACAATGTTTCTCGGGCAACTGCGCAGCGAATCAGCCAGGGCTTACAGATCAGTTGCACGGCTAGTCTCGGCCGATATCTTGGTGTTCCCTTACTTCATGACCGTATGACTAGGCAGTCCTTTCAACATATTGTGGATGCTGCTCATCAGAAGCTAGCGGACTGGCGGGCCCAAACTCTGTTCGTCGTTGGGTGGGTTACGTTGATCCAGTCCGTTCTGGCTGCTCTCCCCATCTTCACTATGTAAACTGTTCGGCTCCCGCGTAAACTTTGCGACAACTTGGAGAAGCTTATGCAGGACTTCCTTTGGGGATCAAACCCTTCTCAGCGAAAAGTGTCGCTTGTCAGTTGGGAGTCGGTCTGTACACCTAAATCCGACGGGGGCCTCGATCTCAAACGGATTCGTCCTACCAATGATGCCCTCCTGGCGAAATTCGGCTGGGCTTTACTGACGCAACTGACGTCCCTCTGGGTTAAGGTTCTCTAAGAGAAATATCGGCTGGATACTACCACGATCCCTCTCACTATTCAGCGACCGGGCGCCTCGGTGGTGTGGTGGGGCATTTCAACCTCCTGGCCCCTCGTCCGATAGTGCAGCCAATGGTTGCTGGGTAATGGCCGGCAGATCCTTTTCTGGCAAGATAATTGGGTTCCGGGGTGGGGCCCGCTTTTTCAAGTGGCCACATCTCCTGTTCCAGAACCTAGCCTGTCCGCCATAGTTGCTTTCTATGTGACTGCTGAGGGTAGCTGGCGGTGGCAGGAGTTTCAATCCCATCTTCCTCCTGACGTCTGTTTGGCGTTAGCCTCTATTCAACCTCCTTCTGCAGACCGCGACGACGATCAGCTAACGTGGGGGCCTACCACTTCTGGACGCTTCTCTGTGGCCTCTGCGTATGCGCTCCAGGAGGGGCCTTTTTAGGACCTGACCCACCAGTTGTGGAAGCTTATCTGGACCTAGTCTGGGCCTCAGCGGATCCGCTCTTACCTGTGGCTTCTGACTATCCAGAAACTTTTGACTAACCAGCAGCGGGTGGATCGGTATCTAACCATAGACGGCGGCTGCCCGTTCTGTGGTCAGGAAGAGTCGGTCATTCATGAGGTGCGCGATTGCTCGCGGGTGCACTCGTTCTGGTGCCAATTTCCTCGGGCCATGGTTACTACGGATTTCTTTCACCAGGACATGCGTACCTGGTTGTCGACTAACCTTCGCAACCACTCGACCGTCGACCGGACGGCTTGGCCTATGATTTTTCGCGTTGCTGTCTGGATGCTATGGAAATGGTGCAATAGTAGTATTTTCGAGCAGGGCTTTATTTGGCCGACCGAGGGGCTAAGGATTGTGATGGACTATGTGGATTGGATTGGTCGTGCTCGGCTTCTGGAAGCGAATGTTTTCTCGACCCGGGGGTTGACCGTGGGGCACCTTGTGCAGTGGACTTCGCTGTCGGAGGGGTGGGTGAAATTGAATTCGGATGGCGTGTTCCAACCCGAGTCCTCCACGTCTTTTGTTGGAGGCTTACTCCGTGATAGCCTCGGGAATTGGCGTGGTGGCTTCCAACAACTCCTTGGGTCCGAATCCCCGTTAACTGCTGAGCTTTGGGGAGTGGCTTCTTGGCTCCAGGTGGCGTGGGATATGGGGTTCCGACGAGTCTTAGTCGAAGTCAATTCGCTCGAGGTTATTAACCTTCTTTCTGCGTCCCATGGTCCACTAATTGGGGATTTTTCTTTAGTTGCAGGTATCCGCGACTTTTTGCATCGAGATTGAGAGGTCCAGCTGCAACATATCTTTCGCGAGGTCAATCAGTGTGCTGACAGACTGGCGGTTTTTGCCCGCATTTTACGACCAGGTCTCCACATCCTTCCGGAGCCACCGGCTTTTGTCCAGGAGCTTCTCCACAACGACAGGCGTGGCGTGTGCTACCTAAGGCATTAGCGCATAATTTTTTTCTCTTTCCTTTTGTACGCAAAAAAAAATTCCTAAATGGGTTAATTACTTTATGATATACTAGCTATAGTTAAACTTTTCCTTGCAAAGAAGAAATACAATAAAAATATTTTTAAATTCACAAAAATTAAATTTACTTCTAATAAAATATAATTAAAATTACAATTTTGAAATGTTCAAAAATTTTAATATTTTGAAGACGTTCAATTTAAACTATACCATAATAGCCTTTCCTATGTCCTTAATCCCTATTTTATTGTACATTATCTAATAAATAATGGTATATCATGAAGCTATGCTATAAGGAGCTAACGTAGCATTTGGTTCATGTCCTCATGGGTGGAGAAGGATGACAGAGACACAAAAGTTTTGTGTTCTGTAATGTTTATTTGTTGTCCTCACTTATTTTTATTCTGTATTCAGAGAGCATGGACAAAAAATTTTTATTCCTTCAAAGATTGTGGTACAAGATTTTTTGTCCTAAGGATAAAAACAAAACACATAAGAAAATGTCAGAAATACTCCTACCCCCATATAAGCAACTTTTTATTCTTAATTTGTCCATCACAACCAATCACTTTACTGTCTCCAATTTTTATTCTGTTCTATCTCCAAATTTTTGTCTCGTTCCGTCTCTGTATTTTGGAGACAGTAACCAAACACAACATAAGGGTCTTTTTATTTTTTGTTAATATTTTTTGTTTTTTATTTTCAGTTTCAAATTTAATAAAAAAAACCTGTTTGTTTGAGCTTGTGGTTTTGGTTTCTTCCTATCTTCAAAATTTACAAAAACTACAAAATGTGGTTTTTTTCCCCATTATTTGGGTTAGTATTAACTAAATAAATATTATTTAATTATTTGATAAATTAATTATTAATAAGAATTATGAGTAATTTAATTTAATATTATATATTTAATTGAAATTAATTATTAATAAAAACTAAGAATGATTTTATTTTATTTTATAATTTATATTATTTTATAATTAAATTAAATATAATTAATTGAATTAATAAATACAATTAAATTTAAAATGACTTCAAAATATATAAATTTCAACTAAAATTTGATTAAATAATTAAAATCTGTTTAAAATGAAATTTAATTTTTAAAATATTTATTTAAAAATAAAATAATTTTATTAATAGTTTATTAATAAATATTATATAAAATATTAAAATAAATTTAATTTATTAAAGATAATTTACCTTTTTAAGTTTTATTAATAAGAAACTAGTGTAACCGCACGCCATAGTAAACGGATTTAAAGAAGAAGAAAAATCGGTTGGGTTGCGTGGTCATAAGAAGTCCAATTTCTATCATTTTGGTTGACATAGGCTATAGTCCATAAACGTCTAGTAATCGTAGGCAATTGAACAACGAGAAAGCAGGTTCCCCTTCTTCACACGTTCACTTTCCATTTACTTATTTTAATTGAGTTCCTTCTTTTGTCTTACAACTCAACAAAATATTTCTTAACCTTGTCTTTTCCCCGAGTCTTTGTTAGACTCATTTTTTTGGTTTCATTTTTATTTTTTTATTGTAATTTTTTTAACAAAAGCATAAACTTATCTGATTGTTAATTTTAATATAGTTACATTTTTAATTAAATAAATTTATTGAATCTCTTATATTTATTAATGAATTATTATATTTTATTAAAATAAACAATTAAAATTTATTTTTTTAAAAAATTAATATTCATTTTAAATATTAAATCAAATTTTATTTTAAATTTATATATTTTGAAGACATTTTAAATTTAATTATATATTAATAATTATAAATTAAACTTATTTAATTTAATTATAAAATAAATAAAATTATTAATAATTTATAATAATTATTAAGTTTAGTTAGTTAAATATATAATATTAAATTAAAATATTCATAGTTCTTATTGATAATTAATATATTAAATAATATATATTTATTTGATAACAAAAAACATAAAAATAATTTTTATAATTTTCATAATTTTTAAAGAAACTAAATTTAAATATAGAAATAAAAAATTTCAAATAAACGATTTTTAATTCAATTTAAAAACAAACAAAAAAAGCTCCAAACAATCATATCATTATCATGCCAAGCAAACTGTTTATATTTGTTTAATAGTTTAAAGTTATTTTTAATACATGAATTATTTTATATTTATGTTTTGGAGAAATTAAAAAATTTCATTAAAAATTAGAGAAGAAATATATATGAATGGCTATCCCTCCGTGGATAGACCCACTTGGCTCACTAGATACACCTAAAATAGCTGAAACGACAATGTCCAATAAAAGACGTCGTTTGACGATTAGGGTAAAACGAATTTTGTCTTTCTCAAAATCTTCGATCTTTTACTCACCTAAGAAGGATGATTGCTGAAGGATGATTGCGATGCTCTGATGGCGATGCTTGTGGTGATTCATGGGATTCCTGTTCTCAATTATGCTCTCAGTAGCTACTTTTCTTAGGTAACCGATTCCATCTCAGACTACCTTTAGAGATCAGGGCAATTTAAGTGTCATTAAGAAATTTCTTTATTTTTTGGAGGAGGGCGAAACTCTATGAGATCTCAGGAGGTGCTTGGTTGATTGGATTTGGGAAGGAGTTAATGAGTATAAAATAAAAAGTGAGTGATTAGTTATTGATTATGATTATAGGGGTAATGGTTTGATATCTCACTTTGAGGGAATTCTTCATAACTCCCATTAGTAGAGGAATGAAACTCATTCTTTAGTAGAAAATAATTTTTTAAAAATATTTTTAATACTAATTAATTAAAATAATAATATTAATTAATTAAGTACATTATAATTAATTACAATAGAATTAATTAAAATATAATTC
>JANZLX010000002.1:11205019-11215504 GCA_025531955.1 Erythroxylum orinocense | reverse complement strand
ATGGAAGCTTTATAAAAAGAAAATAATTGCCTTTTGACAATTGAGTTGAATTTGTCAGGGAGAGAGTTATAATTATTATTTTTTATGTACAATACGTTGAAACGGGAAAACAAGTGCTTTAACGAGTGATTATATATGTTCGTTGAATAATTCGTGGTCTTCTCATTTTGTTAATATATAGTGTGAATTGTCCGAACGATGCAAAGAATTTATATTTTGAATTAAAATTCAGAAGTGCATAGAATTTGTACTCATCCAATTTCTTTTTTTTTTTTGGTAAATCAGTAAAAAAATTAAATAAATGGCGATACAGGCCATTAACAATATTTCCATTCTAATGAATTAAAAGGAAAGGGCATTTGCGTAGCATGCCCACTAATACCATAGATTATGATTAACCACAAGGAATTGACATCTAGCTGGAGATCATGATTATGCTCTTCACAAACTTCAACATATGATAAAAGCAAGAGGAAGGCATTAATTATATCCTAATTCCAATCTAGAACCGACAGCTAAACAACGGACCGGGTTGAAGCAGACTTACGTCCTCATGTGCCTTGCCCCACGCCACAAACAGGTTAAGATTAACAACGTCGAGGGAGGACCAAAAAATTAAGATGCGGAAAATGAAAGTAAACCACGGATCATCAAATTACTTTTTGTTAAAACAATGAAGAAAAATATACGTTGAGCCTTCAAAACCAAAGATAAATGTATTCAGCTTATTGTTCAAATTTAGAAACATCCATAATCCATATATCCACATATTAAATATATATATAGCAAGATCAAACCAGCCATAGTGCCATGGTGGGCTGCTCGTTAGAAGGAATGCATGAATGCATAGACACACACTAGTCCTTTTCTATTCTTGACATTTCATTACAGTTTTTCCACCAACGAAATGAAGATTCTATACAATTTCTAGCAGTCGTACAAGTTGAGAAGATAGAGGAACGTGATACAACACTTTATGTTCTAATAAGAAAAGGATCCCTTGATACCTTCCAAAGACTCCCCCAAAGATAACCTGAAAGGAAACAAACTACATTAGCTCCTAAACAAAACCTGAAAGGACACAAACTACATTAGGTCTTAAACAAATTATCGGATGGATTTAGATCAATGGGTGATCACATTGTTGAGGAAAAGCAGAGTGAAAGAACAAAATGATAACCAAAATGCGTTGAGTTACCTTTGTAGAAAAGCAAAAGGAGACAATAGCATGAGTTATGATTAACTATGTTTCGGCCTAAGCATTTACAACAATGGGGAAAATACATGCTCTCAATAACCACAAGGTCCATCTCAGTATAGAACAGATTCCAAGAACAATTAACGAATAAGTTCCTTATGCAAATGCATAAATAAACTCATCCTAACCCAGAAATGTTATGAATAAGTTCTTTATGCAAATGCATAAGTGAACTCATTCCACCCCAGAAATGTTCACTTCTCAGAATAGAAGTTGGATTAGACAAAATTAGCAACTTGTAGCATTAAAAGTTGAGTCAACATAAAAATTACAATGTTCAGGAGATTGTACTCCTGAACATTGACATAGCCCGTATTAAATGTGGACAACAAAAAGGTATCAAGTTTTTAATTAGGATGTAGCCCTGATATTGGCTATACCTTCTATAGGGAAATAACACAGAAACAGTTTTATGATTTGGTTGGATTGTCCAAGTTGGCATAAGAAGCACCATATCTAAACTACAACATGGTGTATCTCAAGTACGAGTAGTCCCTTTGGGAAAGCCTATCTCCATTTCCTAATAGGTTTACAATAAAGCATTCTCAAGTTTCCAAGTGAGGACATAATTCCAGTCAGGTGAGGCACTTTTGTAAGATGAAATTGTATGTCAACAGATTAAAGCTGACCATGCCCCATACATGAGTATGTGCTCCAAGCAAATCCATTCCTTATATTAAACGAAAAGTATGAAGTCAATCTTCTATCCCCACAACAGAGGATAGCGTAACATTATGATGGACACTATATCAAGATGAATGTCCTGACAGAGTATCACACTCTAAAGAGTCCATTAGGATCTAGTTAATGAAGTTAATTTTGATTGTCTAACGAGTTCAAATGTTCAATGCTTAGATGGGTATGGCAAAATTGTTACTTGGACATGAGTGTTACATTTGACCTTCAGTTGGCAATGAATGGTTACAAAACCGCACTTGAATGAAGTACTTTTGCAAATAAGTATGGCCATGGAAACTCTATCTATTTGGATATTTCCTATTGTCTTCCACCATATAGTGACCCAAAACTAATCTAATTTTACATGGAAGGCAACTTATGTTCTCAAATGCCTAAGGATATTATCATCAACTCTCAAAGAAGAGTTTTTGAAACTTACTTGTGCATACAATACTTGTACTCCTGGCTTCGAGTAAGGTCCTTCTCTCCTTCTTCAAGCTACAAAAGAAACCAGAGGAAAGATGGATGGGCAACAGCAAAGCCATTAGAGATAAAAGGATAAGAGCATTACAACCAAGTAAGCAGAAGAAGGATTTTGAGACTTACAGGGTCACTCTCGTAGATAAGCTCATAACAAGTTGGAGAAACACACCTCAGAACACAATTCTCAATGGCAATCGCTGAGGATCTGCACTGCTGACCCCAGAGTCCACTGATCCCCGTCACAAAAATCACAATCCAGAACCCAGATGAGTGAAGAACAAATTTACAAAAGAAGAAGGAACAAAATAATAAAAAATTTAAGAAAAAAGATTAAACTTTCCTGCTAGGTATTTGCAAATTGCTTCAATAAACAAAGAGCGTCCGAAATTAAAATAAAAGAGAAAGGAGAAAAACAGAAAGATGGGAGAAGAATCTCACTTCTCGACATCAACATAGCACTCACTCTTCTTTTTCTTCACTTCCATCTCCTGCATTTCTGGGACAAAACATCACAATAACGCAAATTTGAGATGTAAAACTGCAACACATAGAGATGGAGGAAGAGAACATACACTTATAGGGCGACGAGACTTGGAGAGGACAGCGGTTGAAAACAAGGAAGAAAGTATAAAAACCACGAGAATGGCATTTTGGAGATATTTACGAACAGAAAAACCCATGCTGCCTTCTTCGTCTTCTGGTCCGAAATTTCAATCAAACAGACAAAGAAGACGATGGAGAATCCGACCCGTTTGCCCTTTTCGGCTTCTGGGTTTGGGCGAGTTTAGTAAGGAATTATTGGACCGGGCATGAACCTGAAATTCAATAGAAAACTTGGGTCAAGGCCCGGTTTGTTAGTCCAAATTAACAAAATCTTTTTTTTAAAACTACGAAAAGGGAATAACAATAAAAATAATGACGTCACAATATTTTAATTTATTTACAAAGGGCATATGTCATGGTCATACATAGTTTGAGAATCTTGGCAACATTTCTGAAACTAAATTAAATCAGTTGACATAAGTTACGTACAAGTTATCGTCTTACTTACAAATCGGATGAACCTAAGTCTTTAAGTAATCGAGTCAGATTTACAACAACAAAGGTATCAATTATTTTAATTTGATTGTATTTTCCTAAGCTTCTTTGACCAATAAGTAACAGAAACTTTGTACATAATTTCCGTGGAGAGTCAAAAATGTATAATTTTGTGGAGGGTCAACTTTTTTTTTTTTTTTGGGTTTATCAACGGAATACATATCCCAACTATGGGCGGCCGACTTTTTTATTGACCTACAAGGTTGTTATGGACAAAGAAGGAAGAGGCAGATGACACGCATAGTATATGCTTCTGAATATTCTTTCGACGCATAACGGCTGTTGGATCCGTGGAATCATGTTCATGGCCATTTTCCAACGAACTCAACTTTCTTTGTTTCTTTTTCTTTTGTATTAGGCAAGGTTTTAAAATCTAAATCGAACATCGAATCGAAAGTTTTATTAATTACTGATTTGATCGTCTCGATCAGTTTGACTATTAGTTGAATCGATGTGACGTTATAATTAGACAAGAATTATATATAATATTAGTAATATTAAAAATAGAAAAATATTCTAAATAATATAAATTTCTATACTTATATTAGATTTCTAGACAGAATGTGGGTTTTACTTTTGAAAGAATTAAAAAAAAACATGAAAGAAAAAAGAAAAATAAAAAATAAAAAATTATTGAATCAGTGGCTAACCGGTTCGACCAGTCTCAGTTTAACCGGTCAATTGACTAGTTAGTACTGATTCAATTGAAGACTGATTTTTAAGAATCACCCAGACCGTATAACCGACCAATCACTAATTGAACAGGTCAAACCGGCTGGCCCAGTCTGAGTTTCAAAATAGAGGTATTGGGAGATAACATTGCTTTTTTTTTCTCCTTGGATTTTTGGGGAAATTAGATGTTTGAATACTCTTCAGTCTTCACTCTAAACATGCAGAGAGCCCCATTTGTCTCTAATGCTCCTGAATTGCTGTCTTACATGCATTAAGAGACTCAAGGGAAGACCAATTTTGTTGTAAAGCTTTCTCTATGATTTGACTCATAACAAGTTTAAATAAGAATAACTACTGCTTTATGCTTATACGAAATAAATGTTTATAAAAATATTAATCATTTTAAATAAATATATTTGTAAAATTAAGGTATCATTTAATCATTTCTATCTTCACCATTTTGAATTAGCATATTTATAAATTAAGACACAATACATAATATTAAATTAAATTTGATTTACATACAATTATTTTTTATTTCACAAAAATTGTGTAACATTAAATACAAAAAACAACAATAACAACATTTCAGTAGAAGTCTCGTTGATACACGAAGTCTAAGAAGGTCAAGAAGTATGCAACCTTATTTCTAACTGGTAGAAAGACTATTTTCAATGGATAAACATGAAAAAATATATAATATAAAAATTAATAAAGATAAATATTAAAATAATAAAGTAATAATAAGTAAAAAATACTAACAATAATAATATGCATAAAGATAATAATAATAATAAATAATAATAAAAATAAGTAATACAATAAATACAAAACAAGGTAAAGATAAAAAATAAAAAATAAAGTAAGTAAATAAATATACAAACAAGAAAGAGGACAAGTAAATAAATAAAAAATAAGTCATTACAAAAAATATTTTAGGTTAAGTAAGAAAATGCTTAGACTAAACAACTAAGAGGAGCGTACTACATATTAAATGTTTAGACTAAAATTAAGATTTAAGACTCGAAAAAAATGTTTAAAAGATCTATAAAAAAAGAATCTCTCTATGCGAAATCTTTTACCCGTATCCTAATACACCAAAATTTTCTATTAAAAGTTACATTCTCGGTAAGTTTCAATAGAGACATATAATTCTTGATCACTTCCCCTCTTTTACGGTCTCTAAATACAATATTCTTGCATCTTCTCACTGGAGCATCATGATGTCTCCTCTTAACATGTTTAAATCACTCAAACCTTGTTTCTTTTAATTTTTTATTAATATTAGTCATCTTTAATTTGTTTCTTACTTTTGTATTCTTGACATTATCTTTTCTAGTAAGGTTGACATCCAATGGAGTATCCTTATCTCCGCCACTATTAACTTATGGTTATGCACCTGTTTAACGAGCCAACACTTCGCTTTGTAGAACATGACCTACTTAATCACTAAAAGATAAAATTTACTTTTGTACCCTGACGAGAAGGAGTAGGAAGGAGAGGATCGGTCGCTTTTGAAGCTTACCTAGTTTGATTTCCAAGCGAGGATTACCGTTCCCCTGAGTTCCCATGAGATCCGCCTCCTCGCTAAAATTTCGACGGAAAAGCGTTAGACTCGGAAGAGCTTCAAAATCCAATCGAACATTAAAGTTTCAGTACCTTTCTCGTTGCTATTGCCTGTAGCCTTGTGTTGGCTAGCCTGTGTTGGTGCTCCATCTCGCCGACTAACTTCCTCGCCTCTTCATTCAATCCTTGCCAACCCTAATTGGTATTGGTTTTTGGGAGTATCTATAAAGCAAGAGTTAGTTTTGCCCCTTTGGTTTTCGATAGCTTTGAACGCTTTGTCGTTTGGTTAACTTAGTTTCAATGTGTACATTGTCGTTTTTTTTCCTCTTTGTATTGAGAGCCTGATGCTCTATTGTTTCTCCTTCCTCTGTATTATATCATCCATCAATGAGAATTTTTTAATTTCTAAAAAAAAGATAAAATTTACTTTTGAGATTGAGTGGTATCTTCTTAGCACATAAAAATTTTAATGCACTTCTCCGTTTAAGTCACCTTAATATGATACGGTGAATAATATCCTCATCGATCTCTCAATTATTTTGGATAATATATCTTATATACTTAAAACACTCTTTCTGTAATGTAACTTTTGAATCAATCTTTACCTCTACATTAAGAGTCACCCTGTGGCCCAAAAAATTACATTTTAAGCATTCAGTTTTAGTCTTACTCAATTTAAAATCCTTTAAGTCTAACATATTCTTCCAAAGTTTTAGCTTAACATTAATATTCTCTTTTATTCCATCCACAAAAAATGTCATCAGCAAACAACATACACCAAGACAAATCCCTTTGGATATACATTAAATACAAAATAAATATACTAAAAGAATATTCATAATACAATATATTTTATTTATTGACTTTATATTTTTAAAATAAAATTTAAAAAATTACGATATAAAATAAATTATGTTAAGTAAATAACTAAATATATCAAAAAATCAAGATTGAAATTAACATTATTTAAATTAACTTATGTAATAAAATTATTTTCACAAGTAGTTTATCATATTTACTAAATATATGTATTCATGATAATGTTATTACATAATGTCATCATATATGTGTTAGAGTAGTGCTCTAAAGACAATCACCTTTAACACATTTGCACAAACTTTATTTTGATTAATAAAGCAACAAGCAATTTTTCATTAATTTGATGTTCGTTTATTTATGAATTGATGTTGATCTGAAATCGAATTAATGAAGTTCATGATATAAAACATAGCATGAAGGAAATCATGATGGAATTAGGATAATGAGTTTCCTATCAAGTGCAATTTTGCTAGTATCTAAACTATCCCTAGTTATAAGATTAATAAGATAGGATATTATTAATCCGGATAGACTAGCACATGTTATACTCATTGATTTGATCAAGTAGTGGATCTCACAAACTGTAAGCTAAAGATGTTTAGAGTTAACAGATAGATGCTTACTAAGAGTAGTAAGTACATCGGATGACCTGCTATGAGACACTACAACAAAAATAACATTTGGCTAAAAAAAATTCATCACTAAATGTCTCAAAATCATCGTTATGTCATTAGTGACGATTTATATTCATTGCCAAATCTCCGTAGCTAAAAACTATAGGCGATGTTTTTCACTAATCGTAGCTCATAGTTTTTGCCTACGCTTTATTTTAGTAGCAAAAAACTATCAACGACCTTTTAAGAAAACATCGCCAATACATTTTGGCCACATTTAAGTTTTGTAGCTAAAAATTATTAGTTACTTTTCCAATAACATAGCTAATTGTTTTTAGCTACGTGTTTGAAAATGTAGCCAAATATTTTTAGCTACATTTTATAAAATATAGTCAAATTTTTAGTATACATTTTAACAAAATGTTATATCATATTAATTATAATTATTTGTGAAAATTTTAATCCATATTATTGTATATAATATGTATATTTTTTGTGTTAATTTATTATACAAAAATATGATACAAAAATAATTGATAATTTGAAGCATTATACATATATAAATAAAATATCATTAAATTGTACCAACAAAAAGAATATTCTTCATATAGAAGATTTTAATTACAACTTTAACAATCCTTATAAATAAAATAATAAATTACAAATTATAAATAATAAGATTACAAAAAAACCAATATAACTAGAATGACTGTAAGTTTGTCCATGTTGATGAGAGCAACTTCATACGTCAGCCATCATATATGAAACATTAGTTATGAGAATCATGAAAGCAACTGCAAAATCGGTAGAGTGCCTAAAAATATGCATAATTAAGCTAATTTGTTTTCAATTAGGAAAGAAAAGGGGGTAATGAAATCGGAAAGTAATCTAGCAAAATATTTATTGAAAACCATTAAGTACTTTCCAAAGCACAACTTCTTTATCATGTAAGCACTAAACAATCCAACCTGAGAGTAAAATAAAAAAACAAGTGTTGTAACATATATGCATTGGTTGCATCCATAACTTGAGTAGGGTTAAGAATACTTTAAACAATAAGAATAAAGCTTGATGAAGAAAGACAAACATGACAGTTTAAAAGCACTTCATCTCTAAAGCTCTAGGACTACAATCACTAATATGAATTTTAAGTTGCAAGTGAATCTAAATTTTTTGGGCTATTGGAATTTTAACATAACATCTACAACAGTTAAATACCATTGTTCTTGTTCCTAGATTTTCACCATAAAAGTTGGCTATGGCAACAGGATTCTAAAATCCAATGCTAATAGGCTGTTATTGGGCGTGTTTGGTGAACAACGTTTCAGCTAACCCAACCAGCTAAATTTTCACAAGCTCATCCATAGCAGCGTTTGGATTTAGTTGGTTCATTTATGCCAGTCTTGCCCCCTCTTTAATCTTTACTCTTTAGTCTCTGCTCTCTCTCGGTCTCATTTTTCATTAGGTTGTCCAAAACGTTATTGACTCTCATATCGCATTTAATCGTTGGGGGAGAGAGATGGGAGTGACGAGAAGAGGCACCAGATGATGCAGTACCTATTTGGCAATTAGTCTGAAGAAGAGGAAGAGATCGATTCCGAGCACGAATCTAATCCCCAGTTCAATTACGCCTCTGTAACCCCCTATTTTCACCCCCATTCTCGTTTCCCTTTTTCTTTTCAGTGCTTGTTCGTGTTCATGTATATGATGTTGTTACTTCATATATGTGTGATTTTAGAGTTTGATTTTTATGGTATTTTGAGGATTTGGGAATGAAGGTATTTTTCCTAGTGTTGATTTTTTGAATTTGAAGAGGGAAGATTGAGCCTTTGATCGATTGTTTCGGAGAATTGGGAAATACTGTGTTTATTGCGTTCCTTCTGCGTTGTTATGATATATTTGACTTGATTGCGTTGATTTGTTTTTAGAGAAATTGATTTTCGGCAAGATTATCAGGTCTCAACATGCAATACGTTGGCAGTTGTGTGGGAGTCCCAGGTGAGTCCCACAAGGTCTAAATTTTTTTAAAGGAATCTTTTTTGCAAGTGGAGAGACTATTCTTGCGTGGTTCTATTGTATGGTTTGAGTTTGGCCGCTTGCTTTCAGAGCTAGTAAAATTTGAGTTTACTTCCATGTTGGCTTTTATTTTCTTATTGAAAGTTTGAGCTAATGGAAATGGAATGGGTAAGCTGGATGAGCCAGGTTGTTGTTGAAGAAATTGGTGTAGGTTGATATTGCTTAAACAGAGAAGCAACCATAGTTCTCTTTAAGTAATTGAAAGCCAAGATGAAATAAGTGTTGAAGTTGTGTGCATTCAGAAACCACATGCTCTTTAACCAGAAAGGAAGTGAACAGTCATTTCAATATCCATTGAATGAATGCCAAACAGGTAAATTTATACTTGGAAGATATCTAAAAGTACCCTTAAGGTTTACTGTAGACCTCTTATATGGTTGTGTGGAGGTGTACTATTTACTAACTCAAGTCTAAACTGATTACTTTGGTTATCCTCATTCTGAGTCATAGAAACTTTGAATCCCAAGTTCTTGTTCTTCAAATGAGGGGGAGAAAGAAAACAAAATGCTTTCCGAGACGGTGAAAGCCATAACTTAATTGATTTGTGCACAAGATTTTTTGATTTAATCATGTCGAATTAAATTAGCATCTTGCTTGGAGCTAACCTGGATCTTATTTATGACATGCTTATACAGTACGTGGAAGAGAATGAAAGGCTAAGAGCTATATTGGGGGAATGGAGCAATAGAGCAGCAAAAGTACTTTCTGATTCAGCATCTCAATCTCTACGTGTCATTTTCTTCCTTTAGTACATCTCAAAATTTTACCTCACTAATAATTTTGTTTTGTGTTCAAGCTTGAGCGAGCACTGGAGTTTGAAAGTATGTCAAATCTGGAGTTGCAAAAGAAGATTTCGACATCAAGAAATCCGTCCAACACATCATCTGATACACGTTGAATATGACGGTGCCCGTGACTTGTTCTATCTTATGGTGAAATTTTGATACTTTTTTGGCATATGAATATTGTCAAAGCTTCTAGCATTATGGGCATTGATCCAAAACCATTTGATCCTAAGACGTATGTGGAAGAGGAAACATTTGTCACGGATGGATCTGGAGCTAAAAGACGATTGAGATTAGAAAATAATATAGTGAGATGGAGAAGGGTTCGGAATCATGATGGAAGTACATCTGTGAGTAAAAGTGTAACTTGTAGTGGACAATTAAAATTCCTTGTTGAGATGGATGGGTCATATTTGTTTCAATGCTATTTTATTTT
>JANZLX010000002.1:11148347-11160731 GCA_025531955.1 Erythroxylum orinocense | reverse complement strand
AATGACTAGAGGTCAAAGCTGTCGGAAACTCAAAAACAATGCAATTCAAGTCTATTTGTATCATTTATGCATTTTATGTTAATGGACCTCAAATAATGCTTAAACATGATAAATCAGTCATAGATAAACATAAAATGAATGTAAAAGACTATGAATTGAGTCCTAAACATATATGAAAATATGAGTATATCACTCGGCCAGTCAACCTGTAGTCGGGTCAGGTCAGGCCACAACTCTAGGGTCATCCTGTTCAAAAGAAACTGTTTAAATTCAATTAATGTTACTAATTGTTGATTATAAATAAGTTGAAGTTAGTTAAAAATAAACTACATTGAAAATAATAAAAATTTGGCATATAATATTATGAACTACTAAAAAGTGTATTTTAAACCTCAATGTTTACAACAAAATATAGAATAGACTCTAACGTCTTGAAGTATTTACATTTAATCCAAACGTTTCCAAAATAATCAAAACGGATCGTAAATGGATGAAAAATTTAACGAAGTTAACTCCTCGTCAGTTAAACGTCATTTCCTAGCTAGTGACATTATGTTTTATTTTTAAATAAAAAGTGAACTTCATTATCATATTACAAGTGAGACCTACTACCTAAAATACATAAATATGGATCTATTGTTGCGTGACAAGTGGAATCCTCTGTTTGAAATATATAAACAGTGACTCTCGCTGCCATGTGACTGTGAGATCCACTTTTTGATTAATTAAAAAATAATTACGAAACAGCAAGAACCACTTTCTAATTACAAATATAAAATCAATGTCATGTTAGAATTAACGTGACATTTAATTGATACGGAGTTAATTAAATCAAATTTTCCGTTCATTTAGGATCGGTTCTAAATGTTTTGAAAACATTACGACACAATTTGAATGCTTTAAAACGTTAGGGTTCAACTTGTATTCTAGTGGTGACGTTAAAAATGCACTTTTGGCCTATTATGAACCTAAACATGTTTGATCTTATATCTTCTCTGTTGATTTATTAGATGAGGATAGAGTTAAAGTTTAAATTTAGTTATTTATTTGAATAAATGAGTTGGGAATGATTCTTTGGGAGAGCAGCATCCACTTATATTCCTAATTAATGCATTCCAATGAGAGTAGGAATCATATTTTGGTTAGGTAGTTGGCTTTTATAGACAACATTTATTAACGGTTATATTCCAAAGCCATTACAGTTTTTCAACAAACGCTTCTCTCTTACACCAACAAACCTCCCCGCTTTCGATGCCTTGTAATTGCTCCTGTTTACTTTTAACCCTGATGGATTTTAGTGTCATCTTCACCCACCACCGTCCCCATCACCATCACCACCATCATCCTAACATTCATAATCACAAGATCAAAAACAATCAAAGTTAATCTTCAATGGATGCCAGGAAAAGAGATCCTAGAGTGTATGTTCTCTCCTTCCTCTTCTTCGCATTCATTGTTTCTGGTGGAGTTTGTCTTGCCCTTTATCTTTTTCTACCATCAAATGACTCCCAAGACCGGTATCTCTACGCAGGAATGACTTTTGTTTGCATTCCATGGGCATTTTGGTTGTTAATATTTGTATATAGATGCATTAAGCCGGTCCCAAATGATCTGCAACAATGCAATTCCTCTGTAAAATCATCAACCACACGTTCAGGAGCTACAGGAGTTGTGCCTGCGCATACAACATCTGGCGAGTCTCCTGTGCCTTCTCCACATTCCCCTGAAGGTGCACGGCGGGTGCATTTCGGTGGGGTAGTTGTGATTAGCGAAGATGAAAATGAAGGTGGTAATGAGAAAGATGGATATGAAGACCAAGGTGCAGGTAGCAACAGATCATCAGAGGGGCAGGATTCTGATATTTCCACGGAAAGTGAAATACCGTTAGCTCTCTCCGTCTGATCTTCTTGATTATATGTTGTCCTTTTTTGCCCCGTCTTAGAGCTTTTCTTAGGATATGCATGCATTGTTCTTTAGGTTTAGTACTTTCTGCCAAGTTAGAATCTTGTTGCCATCAGAGCCCAGTAAAAGCACAAAAAATGTCAGACAAAGGAGATGTAGTTTAATCTCATATTGAATATAAGATATAGCCTTTCCGAAATCAATATAAACTCTGGCCATCCCTGTGATGATGATATGGGGCAGTTAGAAATTGGGAAGATAGATTTTATATTATGTGCAATATCTGGTTTCTCCCTTCTGCAGCTCTGCTCACCTGTGAAATGAATCGAGTATAGTTACCATGAACTAATACTTAAATATGTATGTAAAAATGAGAGCATTGCATGCTGTGCAGTTTTCATCTACTGGTGAACAAAAATTTATGAGTAGAAATTATAGAAGTCAATTAGTATGCTGGAACTGTCTTGGTTTCATCTCCCTGGAGTCTTCATGATAAGTTGTATGAAAAATTATGCAGAAACTGTATCCCTACTTAATAATCACAGCTTCCATTTACTTGCATTTTCTTATAAAAGAAGAAAATGATGTGGTTACACGTCCTACTTTTACTATGGCTATGAAAGGAATGGAGAGCTGGGCAATCCTCAATCATGCTTCGATTTCTTTTCCCATAGTCATGTTCTTGGGGAAAGGACAACTCAGCAAGCTACCTAGATGTAGTAAGAACGTAGGCAAGGAAAACAAGTTTCTGAGTCGTGCTTTTTGCATAAGGTAATTTTTTAACTAAATGCAGAAGTAAATGTCTGATAGTGCTCAAAACTGTTAGCATTATTATTTTCAAGTAGCTGGTTCTTTCAATCAAGCAATTAAGTATAGCACTTTTAATACGTAATACTTAAAAAGTTTCTTAAGCTATTGGAGACATTTTCTTATGATATCTCCTAAAAGTAGCTTTTCATTTCCACTCATTAACTGTTATTCATTGAGAACGGAACTTATATTAATGGAATTCAGGACAAGCTACTACAATTATACATGGAGCACTAAGGTTAAAAAAGAAAAGCACAACGGAAGCACATGTCAACCTTGGTACTTTGGATGTACCTTCTTCTTCTTGACTTGGGATTTGCAATCATGAATGCTATTCATGCACCCTAACTTTCTCTTCATTTCCTTCCACATGCTACTCTTCCATTTCTTTGACTTATGACTGTTGGAGCCATTCACAATTGCCTTCATTTTATGACAGTCTCTTTCTAGTTCCATCACTTTGATGCTCATTTTCTCCATTTCAGTCCTCATCTCCTCTTCATCTCTATCCTCATACAGTTCTTTTTCCTTTTCTTCCTCTGATTCATCTTTCTTCATACTTTCCTCAATAATCTGAACCTCCTTTGTGATTCTCTCTCGAAGCTGTAGCTGTCCAACGAACAACACCTGCACCACCAACCTCAGTGGCAATCTTCCGTTCTGCATTGCATGTTCACAAGCTTCAGGTGACAGCTTCTGGCAATCCAACAACTTGCATATCTCTTCCCTCTCGAGCTCTGTAAAATGCCTATGCTTATCCAGGTAAATGTCAATTGCTCTGTAAATGCCGTCGGACTTCCGATCTGTTCCTGACGATGCAAACGTTGACATCTGAGCTAGGGAAACAAATGCCCCCGCATTCAAATTAATGTCATTTGCAACCATCAACAAAAGCTCATCAATGAGCTCTGCCACTGAGATTATGCCAGACATATCAGAACTACTGTAGTTGGCATAAAAATGCTTCAACAGCCGCCTTAAACTCTCAGTATCATATTGCACTTCCTCCGCATAGCCTTGAGAAAATATCAAGAGATCTTTGACTGTTGCCTGGTCAAGCTGCCTTCCAATCCTATTCTCATATCCATCTATGCAATCACTGCTAGATCCCAATAAAACTGCAGACCTTAGCATTTCAAACAACAGTGTACATGGAACAAGCCCCTTTCTACGAGGAAGCAGCCTTTCGACAGCTTCAATCACATCTTTTCTTGGGTTCCTCTGGCACAAGGATAAGCTTTCAACGCCTGAATCACTATAAAAACCCCACTTCTTTGCATAGTTGCAAAGGGACGCAGCTATATATTCAGGCAGCAGTCCCCGTTGATTCATTTCACTGATTATAGGCTCATATAGCTGGAGTGGCAATGTTGTCAAATCCTCTGACTTCCAATCAAGAACAAAGAGCCTTCTTCTTGCATTTGGCCTGAAACATTCTTCTTCATCCGCACTATTCTGGCCACAAGATGAAATCTTCATTGGTTCTCCGAGAAGTCGGGGTTCATCTAGTGCCTTCTGAATAATAGAATCTATACAGGCATCTATCAGGCCCAAATTCAGTGCCTGTTGAAGGTTACTAACTACGGAATGATACGCCTTGATCGTTTCATTCCAACCAGTAAGGACTCTTTGTTCGTAGAACGTTAGAGCTCTATTTAGAAGATTATCAGGGCTGTGATTTTCAGTCATCTCCAGATAGTGAGCAAGGCAAGTGATCGGAATAACATTCTCTGTTGTGAGATTAAGTTCAAATCCATGGCAGAATCTTACAACAAGCTCAAACGTTTCAGGATCAGTACGAATATCCTTTAAAAAGTCACTAACGTTTCGTGGGTGGTTTTCTTCGAGTAGGGAGGCCATTTTTTTGGATCTTGCAGCCAAAAGTTCCTACCAGAACATGCTGTTAGACGCAAAAAATGAAGCAATAGATTATAGAATAGCAAAGTGTACGTGATCACATTGTATTTTCACCTTCAACTTACCACATTAAAAGCAAACGGCATACCAAGTACTTCGAAATGCACATCTGGAAATCTACACTTAGACAACCTAAAACAAAGATAGGGAATCAATCGATAATTAAATGGTAAAAATAAAACGCCAACGATTGTAAGTCTTTTGTGCTACAGTTAGCCATTCACAGAAGTGGAGAACATATGAAGAGTGAAGAGGGGGAAAAAAATGTTTACATCGATGACGCTTTGTCGGCAGTTCTCGTGTTACAATCTGCCATTTTCCAGCTCCACGGACTATACTGTTATAAATGTTGCTCCTCAGGTTCTGATCCTACAAAACGCACTCTAAATGAATCTAAACAATACTGCCAAAGTTAGATTACTGATAGTCAATTGATTTTTTTATCCGCACAATGTCTCGGTTTGACAGCTCTATCATACGATGGTTCAAGCATAATGCATTGAATTGTTCAGACTTGAGAAGAAACCACACTAAAAATTCAATCTTTTGGATGAATATAGAGATTAGACATAGATGGCTCTGTGCTGGCTATGACATGATGTTGAATGTTTAAGAGAGGAGTTGGAACACAGACCAAAATGAAGAAAAACTCAGGAGATTAGCAGAGAAACGCTTAGCTGTGCAGAATACGTGAGCGATTTTTGAAAATTGAAATTGAAGAAAACGATGTGGAGGGAGAATATTGGGTAATTATCTGGTATCTAATGCAGATTTCATATACACAATGTTAAAACGTTTTCCATGGAGAAGATCTCAACTATCCTTAATCCAGCTATATACCCAATTGCAGATACTGTATCCCTATTTATTGGGATGAGATCTTTACAAATTTCGACACATCTATATTTGTCAGTTCATATTCCACTTAACAGATACTTCTTCTTATTCAAAATAAGTGTCATTTTAGAGGAATACACACTTATTAAAAAGTTAATAAAATGTCTGATATACCCTTATTAATTACATATTCAAGCGACTTAAAAATATAATCTGTGTAATTAAGATGTGAAAGAAATTAAAGGTTAATTTTGGAAGTAAAATCATAAATAACACTTTTGAATAATTAAAATCTCTCTAAAACGACACTTATTTTTAATAGGAGGGAGTATATTGAATCCTTATGTGATCAGGATTCATCACAATGATATCCATATGAAAAGGAAGTTATTAGATTTAGTTAAGAAAACTGAGGGGAGAATTTTTTTTTTTTTTTGGAGAAAATGAAAGGAATACTATATATAGAGACTACATTATTACAATGAGTTCAAGAGAGCACTTGACAACAAAAAATACAGAGAAGATACAAAGGAACAATTAGGAAATTAATCTACAACCGAGGGGAGAATGTTGCATAACATTGAATAAAATTATCTAATGTTATATTATATTGAATCATTCATAAATTTTTAGTGATATTTTAAGATAATAAAATTTAACTTAATTATCATAAATCTAGTGTTTCACTTGTCTAATCATTTAATGCACCCTTCATAACTCACATCTAGAATGTTAAGATAGATTGGATAAACTTATCATTTCTTTAGGTTATGTCGTTATTAATAATCCCTTTTTGTTTAATATACTTCATATCGATATTAGTATTTCATGTCTTGAACTCTGTTTTATTACTTAATAAAATATTTAAAACTTGTCTCGTCTTCGTTCTTATAAAACAGTAGAGACAGTTATCTTTGTGGAAGGTATTTCATATGTTTGACATACCTTTTTTTTTTTAGTCTAAAACTAGGGAATGATAATAGGTTAGGTTAGGTTAAGCTGAAGGCCTATATCTCGTTGCTTGGTTGAGCTTCTTATGGTTAGAACTCATCCTGAGCCCTATTAGGCTGCCTTAAACTAATGTCATTTTGTTTTTAAAATTTTTAAACCTACAAACTAAAACAATGTTGTTTTGGATAGTTAATTAAACTAAAATGATGTCATATTAAGGGAATAGATTCAAGCCTTTCAACTTTTCAAACTGGTCCCCCAAGCCTGGTTAAGATGAGCCTGATCCAATGAATTCAGGTTGTACTTGATAATTTATGTCTTTGCAGTCAATCAGTTGGATGCAATTTTATGTATGAAATTATTATTTTAATTAATAAAGACATTCTTTTCTTTTATGTATTTTGTTAATTACATTTGATGTTTTAATACTAAAGAAAAATTCTTGGAATAATTACTGTGAAATTAAAAATATGATGAGATTATAATTATGAGATTTAATCTACATCTATATATTATTTCTAAATTGTTCCTAGCTATAGATCCATCAAGATGGGATATTAATGAAACAATAAAACTAGCACATGTTATTACGAAGAAAGTAATTGATCTCATAAATTAAAATATAGAGATATTTAAATAAATGCGTGGGTTCTTATTAGAAAATAAGTTAACTGAACTAACTCGCTTATGAAAATTCTAAAAGAAATATTACTTATGTGTTTATGAATTTTCTTACTATGATGATTATATAATTAATCTTTAGATTTGAGATTATCAAAGTATCTTATATAAGAATTGTTGTGTTTTGATACTATTTATGATATATTCTAATTATAGTAAATCAATTGGTAGTATTTGGAAATATTATGAACTATGTAGAGATAATTGAATAAGATAAATAAGGATTTGTCTTAAAGTGATTAGAGAAAATATTGTACTGTTCTTGATTAGTAGTAGTCTAAGGAATTCTTGGCTAAAATGAATTGACATTTAAAACAGTGTTTCCAAACATCAATTATAAATTAATTTCTAATTAGCAAGAATTAACATGATTTGATTTATAAGAGTAGACAATATATCCGTACTCTATATCTAATTGGAACATTAGATGATGAAAGGATTAAATCGTACATCTTAACCATTCATAGACAGATTGAGCCAAACTACTCTGATATTCATAATATTTGAGTAGTTATGACATACTACTAGACGTCAATTTTAATTTATGATTATAAATGATCAAATTATAGAATTAGTGATAAATTAAAAGAAGTTTTAATTATGAATTAGAATTATAATTTACAATCATTGCAACATATTAGGAACTTAATGCGTTACACATAAAGAACAGTTAAAAAATTAATTTAAAATAAATTAGATTTAATTGTGAAATTGAGAAACTTTAGAGATCAAATATGAGACATTTGATTATATTAAAATTAAATTGTATTTATAATTAGAGTTTGACTTCATTATAATTAGGAGATTTAAATTAATAAGAAATAAAAACCTTATTCTTTAATAAATAGGAAATAACCATAAGGAAGTTAGCACTCCTACTTGTTCCTCTCAAACAATGAGTTCTTTTTTCTACCATGTGGATACTGATAGAGACAGGATGCTTGAAGAGTTTCTGATTGACACTTATGAAAATTTGTTTATAAAAATTTGAATCAGACTCAATTCAGTTACCTTTTACTATTTGCAATTTTTAAGTTAATTAATAAGATTTGATTAAGAAACTATAAAATTTTATTTATTAAATGCATATATGATTCGATCACGATTGGTTTCGTAACAGTGTTATCAGAGTCTCCTTTAATTGTTTAAATTAATTAAATTACTTGATTTTTATTGATTTGATAAAAAAATAAGATTAAAACTATCAATAAGGGTTTTTTTATTTTAAATCTAATTGATTCCTTCGAATTAGCTTTTTTGGAAAGTTAAACTTGCTTATGAAAAACCCCTTTTTAATTAGTTTTTATGAAAACCTAACCACGTTTATTCTTTGTTTTTGAAATCGTAAAATTGCTACCTCATCCTTTTTTGTTCCCTTCTAGAAACCTGGAAATTGCCATACCTTATTTTGAGTTTGAAAATAAATTTGCATGCTCGATTTAGTGTAAAATCTAAATATATTTCTACAATTTTAATTGTGGTATTTGAAAAAACATTGATGTAGGTCCATCTTAGTTTCTAAGTTTATTGCATTTTTTGGATACCTTGCACTACAAGAAAAACCTAATTACCGACGAAAATTTCGTCTGTAAATTGGGAATCAGGTCAAAAACTCCAAGTTGATCCACACGATCCTTGAAATTTGTTGAGAAGTTCTTGAGGCAATAGTGACCTTGAGCTTCTGAACTGTATAAAGTGGAGTATCAAATCAATAATTATAATTAAGCAAATATTTTAAAGGATTTTCTTTCATAATTTGATTATGTTAGAAATTATTAGTATAATACGATTATATTCTTTTTATGAGACCTAAAGTTTTGAAATTTTAAATCCTTCAAATAAATATTAAGTACTAGTTAAGAATGTGATAATTACCTTCTATTATTTAAGAATAAAACCAGAGTTCTATTTATTATAAGGCACTTGTTGAGTAAATTCAAAGCCCCTATAACCTGAATATGTTTTATCATAAATTAATGGGTCTTGCTTAACTAGATTTGTATGATTTAGTTGAGCAAACTTATGATCATATGATTTTAGAGGTAGAAATATGAATAATATATATGACATATTTTGACAAAGAATTGCCACCTAACGGATCTAAAAGTCACATAAGATGTGATCTATAAAGTTGTTATTTACATAATTTAATTTGTTGAGCAAACTCAAGATTAACTAGGTTTGACCTAGCTCACTAGAAAATTATTTGATAATTTCTGGATTTAATAGAGAGGGTTATTATTCTAAATCAAATAGTAGGAGTAATCAAATATTTATTAAATTCCTTATTTTATTTGATTTTTTGGTATAAATTAATACTTATTCTTTTATTTCTTTTGGTTGTCAGAAAATATGAGTATCAATATGTCAATAAAGAGTATCATAGAGGCTAACAAGCTAATTAGTCCAAGAAAACCCAATTTCTTGGACTAGTTTTCTAACTTGAGAATTGTTCTCAGGTAAGAAAAGAAATTGTATGTTCTTGACACTACTATTCCACCTGAGCCTAGTTTGGATGTGACTGATGAAGTTTAGGAGAGATATCAGTTTTGTATTGATGATATTGAACAAGGTACATGTGTGATGGTGGCTAGTATTTCTCTGAAGCTCCAGAGACAGCATGAGAACAATGATGCTCCTATTATAATTTTGCATCTTAAAGAGTTATTTAGAGCACAAAGTACCATGACAAGATATCAATTCTCCAAAGTATTATTTCAATGTAAGATGATATAAGGATACTCAGTGGAGTTACATGTGATGAAAATGATTGGCTATATTAAAAAATTAGACAAGTTAGGTTTTGTTGTAGACCATGAGTTAAGCATTAATATTGTGTTACAGTATCTTAATTCGCTCTTTTTATTGTTTATTTTAAACTTTCATATGAACTAGAAGGAACTGTCATTTCCTAAACTATTGAACATGCTCAAGGCTGTAGATGGATGCCTTAAGAAGGAACCCATTTTTATTCTTTTTGTGGGTTATTACAAGAGTAAGAAAAAGGACTTTTAAAAGCATAGTAACAAAAAACAAAAGACTTCTACTAGAGTAGCAAAGCCAAAAGGTAATGTGAAGAAAAAGAACAATGATAAGGGCACATGCTTTCATTGTGATGTTGATGGACATTAGAGGAGGAATGGCAAAGCTTATCTTGTTAGCCTAATAGATAAGAAGCTTAAGATAGCTTTATCTTCAGGTATGTTGAAGATTGAGATCAATCTTTCTACTTTTATTCCATATTCTTAGGTATTAGGTATAGGATATGGTTCTCATATGTGTAATAATATGCATATGTGAACAAAGAGTAGGTCATTGATCAAAGGCAAAGTGAACTTACAAGTTGGTAATAGGGAAAGAGTTGATGTATTAGTTATAGGAACTTCTAGTATAGCCTTGCCTTCTAGCCTTAAATTAGAACTAGATAATTGTTATTATATTCCAGTTATTACTAGAAACATGGATTTGTCTTTATTATTAAAATAAAAGTTGTTTTTTTTAATAAAGATGATGTTTATTATGGATCTAGATTACTTACAAATGGTTTGTATGAATTACATCTTGAAAGGCTAATCCTTAACATAAATAGCAAGAAAACAGAGTTAAGTAACTGAAATCCGTCTCATTTATGGCATTATAGTTTAGGTTATATCAACGAAACTAGAGTCACAAAGTTACATAAAGAAAGATATTTGGATCCTTTTGATTATGAATCATATGGAATTTATGAATCTTGTTTATTAGAAAAGATAACCAACGCACCCTTTAATGGAAAGGGAAAGCGTGCAAGTAAGTTATTAGAGCTTTTACATTCAGATTTATGTGACTCTATGTTTACTCGCACTAAAGGTGGATACTTATTTTTCATTATGTTTACAAATGATCATTCCAGATATGCTTTTGTGTACTTAATGAAACAAAAGTCTAAATCATTCAAAAAGTTCAATTTAAACTTAAGGTTAAGACATAAACTAGCAAGAGTATTAAGACACTTATATCTGATTGAGGTGGTGAGTACTTAGAGCATGAGTTTCTTGGTTACTTAAAAGAGTGTGAGATTTTCTCACAATGGACTCCTCCTAAAACTCTGCAACATAAGGAGTGTTTGAGAGGAGAAACCATACTTTATTAGATATGATACGTTATATGACAAGTTATGCAGTCCTTCTAATCTCCTTTTGGGGATATACCCTTGAAATTGTTACTTACCTTATGAATAGAGTTCTATATAAATCGAATGACAAGTAAAGCTATGAGATATGGATTGGTAGTATACCAAAGTTGTCATACCTAAACATTTGCGGATATGATCCTTACGTAAATTGCATGCAACATTTGATAAGCTTCAAGAAAAATAAGATAAATGCATATATTTTGGGTCCAAAAGAAAGTACCGGACGTCAATTTTACCATCCTCTTGAGCAAAAGGTGTTTGTTTCAAGACATGCTACATTCTTAGAAAGAAAATTTTTTATCAAAGTAATATGAGTGAGGTAGAACTTAGGATATATTTGGTAGGGTGGTTAGAAATGGAATGAAATGGATTATAATATTATTCTATCGTTTGGGAGGAAGGTTTATAATGGAATGGAATGGAAAAGGATAGAAGGGGAGGGTTTCACATTACATTATTTCCATTCTAAATAGTGAAATGAGTTACCTCTGATTTGGAAGGTTTATGATGGAATGTAAAATGATAAATATGTACTACCCAATATACATTCAATAATTTTTCATAATACCAGTTATACCCTTTCTTACCCTAATAACAAGAAAGACAATACATCCATTATTTGTGTTGGGCGACAACAGTTGAGTGTAGCAGAGGACCAGCGTCGTCATCGGTTTGGTAACAGCAATCGCCAGGTAAACCCCTTCCATTAATCTCTTCTTCTTGTCAATCTTTTTTGCCTTGATTAAGTAGTTGTGCCTGTTAGAGTTATGTAAATATAGTGCTCTAGAATGCAAGTGTATTTACATGAAACTTAATTTTCTTTCAGTTACAGTTTTGTAATAAAAATATATATTATTAATGAAACAAAAAAGTTTGGTTTTATTTGTGTGAGCATTATATATCTAGTCAAAAGGTACCAAGATTGTTTTGTAAGTAATATACATATACATAGAGATATATGGGAAACATGTAAATTATTAGAATCTAAATTAATTGATTCACAGTTGAATAATCAAGTTGGTCGCTTGATTATTATTTAGACTGTAGTGTTGTGATTTATCTCCATGTAAGTAAAGGAGTTTACTTCAAGGGAATGATGAGTTTCATATCAT
>JANZLX010000002.1:11127996-11138267 GCA_025531955.1 Erythroxylum orinocense | reverse complement strand
TTGTCATTATTATTTATTATTAAGATTTTTGAAAACATGGTTGATGTAAACAGTAAACTAGTAAAGTATACAGTACAACTGTATAATATACCAATATAGACTATTTTGCAATTTTTAAAAGTTTTAGGGATTATTTTATAAATTTAAAAAATTTTCCGAAACGGTACCCGGTACCAACCGGTACCGGTATAGTTCCGTTCTAGAACTCAATCTGGTACCGAACCCGGTACAATATTCATAACATTGCTTAAGAAGGACTAAAGATGTTTTCTTAGTCTATGAAGGAGTTAAACTGAGAGTTCGTGGGTATTCAGATGCTAGTTTTTAGTTCGATCCAAATGATAGCAGATCATAATTAGTGTACATCTTCCCCCTAAATGGTTGTGCGATAAGTTGGAAGATTTCTAAACAAATAACCATTGTGGATTCTACAACCAAAGCAGAGTACATTTTTAATTCAGAGGCGACAAAAAAAGTGGTTTGGATCAAAAAGTTCATTATTGAACTTGGAGTGATTCCTAGTATTAATGAGCCAATAATATTATATTGTGGCAATAATGGTGCTATTACATAAGCAAAGGCATCAAGATCTCATCAACAATCCAAATATATACTCAAGAAGTTTCATATGATCAAAAAGATAGTGGAGCGGAAAGACATAGTATTGGAGTAAGTTCCCATTGAAGATAATCTTATAGATCCTATCACTAAGCCATTATCTCAAAAGATAAATGATTAATTTATGGATGAATATGGTATCAGATACGTAGGCAATTGGTTTTAGTGTAAGTTAGAGATTGTCAGTTTATACACTTATAGCGTTGGCCACAATTTTATGTATAGCATTATTATTTTAATTAGTAAAGGTATTTTTTATCTTTATGTATTTTGTTAATTACATATAATTTTTTAATACTAAAGGCAAAATCCCTTATATAATTATTATGCAATTGAAGTTGTGATTAGATCATAAATATGAGATTCATTTTTCATTTATAAATTGTTCCTAGTTGTAGTTCCATTAAGACGAGATATTATTGAAACAGTAAAAATAACACATGTTATGTTTCTTTCTTATAAAGAAAGTAATTGATCTTATAAATTGAAGGATGAAGATACTTAAACAAATGTATAAGTGCTTATTAAAGTTCATTAACTAACTTAATTATGAGGATCCTAAATATAATATTACTTATATGCCTATGGATTTTCTCTTTATGATGGTTGTATAATTGATCTTTAAATTTGAGATTACTAAACTATCTCATATGAAAATTATTGTGTTTTGATACTATTTGCGACATATGCTATATGGTAGCTTAGTTAGTAATACTTAGGTACAATATGAACCATATGGAGATAAATGAGTAAGTCAATAAAGGATTCGACACTCTAAAATAATTAGAGAGAATGTTCCATTGTCTTTTATTAGTGGTGAGATAAGGAATTCTTTAGTCAGAGTGAATTGACATTTGAAAAATTATTTTCAAATATCAATTATAAATTAATTACTAATTAGTATGAATGAATATGATTGGATTTATAAGAATAGACATTATATGTATACGTTATATCTAATTAGAATATTAAATGATGAAGAATTAAATTATACATAATAACCATGCATAGACAAGTTGAGTCAAACTTCTTTAACATTCCTAATATTTGGGTGGTCTTGACATGTAGCTATATGTTAATCTTGATCTATAACTATAAATTATTTAATTAGAGAATTAAAGATAAACTAAAAAGAGTTTTAATTTATCTTATTCTAATTCTAATTATGAATTCTAATTATAATTTATAATCATTGTCAACATATTAGGAACCTAATGGGTGAATTATAAGGAATAGTTAAAAAGAAAAAAACCAATTTAAATTAAGTTGGACTTAATTGTAAAGTTTAAAAAATTTTAGGGATCTAATATGAGATATTTGATTTTATTAAAATTATAATTATAATTTTGACTTTAATTATAATTAGGAGATTTGATTTAATAAGAAATAGAAACCCTTTTTTTTTCTAAATAAGAAATAAGCATAAGGGGGTTTGCACTCCTACTTAAAAACACAATAGGCTCTCCTACACTAAGCTCTTCTTTAGTGTCCTCTCTTTCGTGTCGTTTATTCTAAAACTATTATCTAAGCAGTAATGTTAATTCCTAACTAGACCTTTCACAATAGAGGATGTGGAGAAGGCTATTTTCAAGTTTAATCCTAACAAAGCTCTAGGTATAAATAGGTTTAGTGCATGTTTTTTTCAAAAGGCTTAGGATTTATTGAAAATATAAGTTAGAGAAGCAATCTTAAAATTCTTCTCTAGTGTTATGATGTTAAAAGTGTGGAATAAAACCCATATTTTTTTTGTTCCCAAGATCTTCAATTCTTCTTCGTTGAAAGATTTTAAACCCATAGCATGCTATAACACTTTCTACAAGATAATCTCCAAGATTCTAACTTTAAGGCTTGAGCTAATTTTTCCATCTTTTATTAATCCTTCATAAGCAGCATTCTTAGAAGGAAGGAATATTAGAGACAATATCTTACTTGCTCAAAAGTTATACAAAAACTATCATTTATAAAGGCTAGTTAGGAATCATGTAGTAAAGATTTTTCTACATAAGGCTTTTGATTTAATGGATTGGGATTTCATTCTCAGCTCTTTGGAAGCTTTCAAATTCCCAACCTTGTTCATTTCATGGATTGGCTCATATATCACAACTCCTTACTTTAGTTTGCTTATTAATAAAGAATTATAAAAGTTTATCAAGGGTGAAGGGGAATCAGGGAAGGAAATCCCCTTTCCACTTACTTACTTACCATCTACATTAAGGTCCCTTCGAGGCTTATCAATTACAATATAAGATTGAAGAATTGTTTTAAGCTCCAAAATGAAAAGTCATCAATTGCAAATATTCAAACTTTCTTTTATTGATGACCTTCTGCTACTTTATGGTATCAACTCCATATCAATTTCTTGTCTTAAGTCTCTAGAATCCTTCAACTTGATATTTTGATTGAGCATTATCAGAGAAAAGAGTTACCTGGTGGTCTCAATTGATGTAGTTCAATCTTATCTGAAACTTACTAATTTTATGAGTATGAGTCTCAAATAACCTTCATTTACTTATCTAGGTATTCCAATTACCTTTAAAAGAATCTTATATATGCATTACCAACTTTTATTTGATATATTTAGAAGTAGAATTGACGATTAAGCAACAAATGTCTTACATATATAGGAAAAATACAATTGATAACTTTAATGCTTAACAAATTATACATCTACTGGTACTCTCATCTTATTCTTCCAAAGAAGTTATATAGAATATTAAGAAGTTTTTTAGGAACTTTCTATAGATAGGTGATGGCCATTTGAAACCTTATGCAAAGGTTAGTTAGAAGAACATTTATTTGCCAAAGAAGGAAGGGGGTTTGGATATCCATTCAATATTGAATATGGTCTTGATTGCTAAAAGTGTGTGGAGAATCCTAAATAAAAATAAGCTCTTATTACTAAAATGAATTCATAGCCATTACTTAGAGGATATGAACTTTTGAACAATTAAGCCTAACCTTAACTAAGATGATAAGGCCATCTGGTTGTGGCCCTCCTTTGGATAATTTACCATTAAAACTTGCAAAGATTTGTTTAGCTCCAAACTCCAAGAACTAACTGGCATAGATTATTTTGGAACAAGTAGTTTTTGCTAAAAATCTAGTTTATCCTTTGGTTAGCAATGAGGAACAACCTGAGTACATTGGATAAGATAAATGGCTCTCCATTGGCAAATCCTATAAAACAGCTCATGTGATATACTTGATTATTCATCTTAGTTCTTGTGTTTTTAATTCGTTCACCTTAGTCCCTATGTTTTTTATTCTCATTCAAGATACCCCAATTAGATATTTTCAGACAAATTTACCCTTGGAATCAAGAGATTAAAAAAATGTATTTTAATAATCTAAGGGCAAATTTGTCCGAAAATACTTAATTAGGGTATCTTGAATGAGAATAAAAAAATACAAGGGCTAAGGTGACCGAATTAAAAACACAGAAACTAAGATGAATAATCAAATATATCACAGGGCCTGTTTTATGTGATTTGCCCTCTCCATTCCCCATTTCTAATCCTAGTTGGTTGTTATTTTTTAAACCCCCTGAAACTATAATTCAACTCTTCTTTGCTTGCCCTTACTCCAATTGCTTATAGAGGGGTATTCAAAAAAGGTATAATCAATTCTTTAAAAAGAAAAATGGAGCAATATAGTTCAGCAAACTTTTACTCATCATCAGCTTAGAAAAGAGGATATCAAGTTGTTCAAGATAGCTTTTGAATGCATTATATACTCAATTTAGTGGGAAGGCACTTACAGATATCTAAAAAACAATATATGGATTTACATTCAATTGCTCTAAGTAATTTAAATAGGATCAACGAACTGACTCTGACAAGAGGTACAAGTCTCACTTTTTTCTTGGAATGTCAAGTAGATGGAATAACTAAGGGCTATGCATTCCCTCTTAACAAATAAGGCCTATTTTTTTGTCTCATGCTCCAATTCTTAATGGATAAATAGTTAGTCTATAAAATGCTTTTTAAGGGTTATAATTATTGCTTTTTAAGCTTTAATTTTTCTTCAAATAAATAGCAAGCAAGTGATTCTAATCAAACTAAAAAGTTAAAGGAGACTCTAATATGACTACCGAGTAATTAACTATGATTGAATCACATGCATAGTGGAAAAATAAATTTTACAATTTTTCATTCAAATCCTATAAATAAGAGATTGAATCATACCCAACTTAAATTCTTATAAAAATTTCTTCTAAAGCTATCAACCATAAGTTGTACATGTGTCTATCTTTTAACATTATCCATATAGCAAGATAGGAGTGTTAGCTCCCTTTTGCCTCTTCCCTATTTTAAAAAAAAAAACATTAAGGTTATTTTTAATGAAAGTTAAATTTTGTAATTATAGTCAAAGTCTATCTTTAATTTTAATAAAATTAATATCTCATCAAATTTTATAATTAAGTCTGACTTAATTTAAATTAAATTTTATTTTTTAACTGCTTATTAAGCGTGACTTATTAGGTTTCTAATACATTATTAATGATTTTAAATTATAATTATAGTTTGTAATTCAATTAGATAAATTTAAACTCCTAATTTATTTTTAATTCTCTAATTATTATAATCATTGTTCAAGATTGACGGCAAACATCATAATCACTTAAATATTAGAAATGTCAAATTAGTTTGACTTAAACTATCCATGTATGGTTATGATATATAATTTAATCATTCACTATCTAATGTTCCGATTGAGCATAAAGTATGAAATTAATGTTTACTATTTTAAATTCAATCATATTTGTTCTTGCTAATTAGCATTGATTTATAATTGATATTTAAAAACATGTTCAAATCTCAATTCACTTTAACCAAAGATTTCCTTAAATCACTACTAATCAAAGATACTAGAACATTCTCCCTAATTACTTTAGAATAGTGAATCTTTTGTTGACTTATTTAATTATCTCCATACGGTTCATACTATATTCAAATACTACTGATTGAGCTACCATAAATAAAATATGTAGCATTAAAACATAGTAATTTCTATATAATATGCATTGATAATCTCAAGTTTAAGAATTAATAATATAAGCATCATAATTAGGAAATCTATAGATACATAAGTAATATTTCACTTGAGATCCTTATCATTGGGCTAGTTCAATGAACTTATCTTTAATAAATATCCACATGTTTGTTTAAATATCTTCATACTTTAATATATGAGATCAATTAATTTTTTATAAGAAAGAAAAATAACATATGCTATTTTTACCGTTCTATCAATATCTCATCTTAATACATAAATGCAAATTAAATCTTATAATTATCATCTCATATAATTTCAATTGCACAATAATTACTCCAAAGATCTTACCTTTAATATTAAAACATCAAATATAATTAACAAAAAATATAAAGACAAATAGCCCATTAATTAATTATATCTCAAAATATGTAACAAATTGATTGGTTGTAGAGCATATACGAACGCACTCCATATACTTTTTAAGTTGAACACATAAGATGTGAAATGGATTTTGAAAAGTTCATAATACAAAGGCATAAACTTTTGTCTTCCACCTTGCTTTATATTATAATGATTGTATGGTTACAACATAAAATAAATCACAGCACTTGCCTTAAGTCTCTTATCACATCTTCTCATATCCACTAATTGCTTCATTACGTTTATACTCAGTCCTTGTGAAACTTGATCATTTGTATCACTGCTTTCTTATGAATTAATATTTGATCCACAAATAATTGATTTGCATCTCTTACTAAGTAAGGAATATAAGTTAGAGAAGCGTATCCTAAAAAACTTGAAATAGAGCTGTACGGCTAAATGGAAGTCAGTGTTATACCACTATTTAGCTAAAGGAAATCATTTGCTCCAATTAGAAAGACAATCACTTATCATGCACTTGGGATAAGTTTCAAGTGTTTTGTTATGTATCTTTGTTTGCCCACCTATTTTTGTGAGATAGGTGGTAAAAAATTGCAATGTCACTCCAAATATCTTAAATAATGCTTTCTAAAATAAGCTAATGACGGTTCGATCCATGTCAAAAGTAATTGTTTGAGGCGTTCTATATAGTTTGAAAAATTGAGAATCAAAGCTCGTAATAATTGTCCTGAGCTCGAGCCTAGATAGGTTTTGACAAATTTAAAAATAACTATTCATCAAGATATAAAACGACACGTTTTGTTAAACATGTACGGCGAAGTTTTGTATGTGAAAGAAGTTTAAGCTTCAAGATAAGCTTAGGTTATGAAGCCTAAACTTGAGCTTAGCTTGAAGCCTAAATTTAAGGGCCTAAGTCCAAGCTTAGCTGAAAAGTCAAATTTTTTATTAAAAAAACTTGAGCCTAAACTGAAGACTAATTAATTCAAGCAAACTTTTTGACTTTAGGCTAGACCAGGCTAAACTTGAGTTCTTTTACTACCCCTGTTTACTTCTCACTTATCTATCTTTAGTCAAGCTCCTTCACTTCATTTCATATGGAATGGCAAATATACCCTAACTTGAATCAACCTGAATCGATCCAAAGTTAATAGGTCAAACTCGAGTTGATAAAATTTTAGAATAAGCTTGAATTTTGATGAAAAATTTGGCTTTAGATTCGACCTAAATGGTCAAACCCCCACCCAAAATAGTATTATTTTAAACCTTAAGGCCAAAATGACGTAATTTTAGGCAATCTGAATAAGCTCCAGACTAAACTCGAGTCACGCAACGTAAACCCGTAACTTTTCATTACCATTCTTAAGCTCACTTCAAGCTTTTTTTCACATAAAGAAAATGAAGAACTTCTTCCATTGTTTTGGTTATTAAATGACCTCATTTGCAAATAATTTGCTGCTTATGTTAATGGTGATTTAGTTGTTGCTCATCTTAAGATAAGAATTAATTTAAAGTAGAAAAGTCTAAATTTGTCCTCTAACTTTAAAGTCAGGTGCATCTGGGATAAGTCCCCAAATTTTATTTTTTACTAATTTAACTTCAAACTTTTTAAAATATTCTCTTAAACTTTCCTTTTATCATATCAGCACTTGTAAACATTTTAAAATCAAAAGAAATAATGACTCCCCCCAAATGTGAAGTCATTAAACCACCAACAATAAATAAAATGCCTGATAAACCTAAAAAACAAAAAAAAAAGTAAAATTAAAGTAAAAATAGAAAAGGAACCAAACACGAAAGAGAATGACATTCACCAAATTTAGACAACCATGCATAACCAAAGATTATGCAAAACTGCAATAAACATAAGAGATTTTACATTAATTTTGAAATTGATTTTACTGTTACCATTTTCTTTTTAATAACTAATTTTTTGAAGATGTTTGTAAGTGCACAATCATTCAACACCAACATTAGAAGACAAAAATGAGGACCAATTTGAATTTTTTTGGAAATATATATAGATACCAATGAATTAAAGGTTTTTAAAGAATTATTTTGGAAGTTCAAGGTTAAATTTAAAATTTTAAAATGAAAAATTTATATACAATTGACCTCAAAATTAGAGAACTAATTTAAATTTGTTTCTGTTGGATAATTATTTTAGATAATCTTCTAAGCTAACTAAACTTATCTTCTAGTAGATAAGAAAAGATACTATAGATTGGATAAGTTAACATGTACAAAAAATCTAGTAGTTTAGTAAAGAATAGGTTATACTTGTGTATAAATCACATATAATCAGAGAAATAAAGTAGCTTTTTTTCTTATATTTTCTATACCCTCTTGTTTCATGGTATCAAAGATATCGATCATGGCAACCTAATTTTTTTCCAGCCACATCATAGCTGGAATTCAACCAACCTTCAGTTCCTTTGATGAGTTCCAAACCTCATCCCAAACCCCTAGTTACGTATACCTTCAACCCAAACTCCATCTCCTCCTATTGATAATCTTTCATCGCAAATCAGGCAACATAGATTAGATGGAATGAATTTCCAAGAAAGGTCTCAATCAGTCATGCTCGTAATCAAAGGAAGAGGCAAGGCTGGATATCTAACAGGGGCAATTCCTTAACCACACGAAACAGTAGTCACATACAGTGCTTGGGAAGCTGAGAATTCTATTGCATGACTTGGCTTACAAATTCAATAGAGCCAAAAATAGGAAGAACTTACCTATTCTGCAAAACTGCAAGAAAATTTTGGACGGCTATGTAAGAAATATATTCTGGTTTGGAAAACACTTCTCAATGCTTTGAAATCAGATCAAAAATCAGAAATACTCAACATGGTAATATGTTTATTACCGAGTATTATAACTTACTCACCGAATTATGGCAAGAGATGGATTTATTTTATACGGTAAATTGAGAGTGTCGTGTTGATGCCAAGAAGTATGAAAAATTATTGGAGGAGACAATTTTTGATTTCTTACATGGACTTAATGTTGGATTTGATGAAGTACAAGGAAGGTTACTCTAATTAAAACCATTGCCATCAATCCAAGAAACATTTGTTGAGGTTCCTAACGAAGAGAGTAAGAAAAAGATCATGCTTACATCACATACTTCTGAACAAACCTCTCAAGGTTAAGCTTTAGTGGTAAACTTTCGAAAGGAATCTACTTACCAAACCCGTAAGCAAGAAACCAAGAACAAGTAGTGGTGTGACCACTGGGATAAGCCCTACCACACCGGTAAGAACTACTGGAAATTACATAGGAAACCACCATATTGGAAACCTAAAGCCAAAGAGTTCAGCGAAAACGTGGAGCAACACATGTAGCAAAATTCGATATTAGCAAATCCACAAGGCTAAACTTGTACCCCCCACCCCAGCAAATTGAACTACTTCAACAACTCTTGAATTAGACAAAAATCACAACTGAACTACTGCAACATTAGTGCATAAAGATAACATGTGTTAATCATTATTATCAAAGTCCCTAAGTTAAGATCTCTGGATTGTGAACACAGGTGCATCAGACCACATGACTGGGTCTTTGAATGTCTTTGAAAAATATGAGTCATGTAACCAGAAAGGTAATGTCTAGGTCGGGAATGAAAAAGGGTCACCAACTATTAGTCAAGGCAGAGTTTGTTTGCCAAAACTAACATTAAATAATTTTCTCTATGTGCCTAAGTTAACTTATAATCTACTATCTATCAGGCAATTAACCAAGGACATGGACTGTATTGTGACGTTCTTTCCATCTCATTATGAATTTTAGGATCGCTGTTCGAAGAAGATGATTGGCAGTGTTGAGGAGAAAAATGGACTTTACTTATCAGGAAAGAGTACTCCTACTAAATCCAAATCACAACATAGGATTTCCCTTTCAATTATGTCAAATTCTAATGTTATGTTATGGCATCAATGCCTTGGTCATCCCATTTTTTCATATTTGAAAATCTGATATCCAAACTTTTCATCAATAAAGATCATATTTTTTTTTATATTATGAGCAATATGTCCTTGCAAAACAAAGCAAAAGTACTTATCCCATACATTCATACATACCCTCAAAACCTTTCCAATTAATTCATAGCGATATCTGGGGTCTCGTTAGAGTTACAAGTCTTACCAGTACTCATTAGTTTATCAGTTTCATTGATAATCACACATGGGCATATTTAATGAAAGACAAATCTGAAGCCTATCATATCTTTAAACAATTCCACAAACTCATCCAAAATGTATTACAAACCTCTATTCAAG
>JANZLX010000002.1:11104160-11123598 GCA_025531955.1 Erythroxylum orinocense | reverse complement strand
GAATGGAGATTGCTAGAAGTAAGGAAAGTATTTTCATATCTCAACGAAAATACATTCTTGATTTACTGGAGGAAACAAGAAAGATGGGTTGCAAACCTGTGAGAACTCCACTAGAAAGAAACTGGAAATTCAAGAAAAATGAAGAAGATCCTCCTATTGACAAAGGAAGATACCACAGGTTAGTAGGAAAAACTTATCTATTTATCACTAACCAGGCCAAATATTGCTTATTCTGTAAGTATTGTTAGCCAATTTATGCACTCTCCAACTCAAAGACATTTAGAGGCCGTCGACCATATTCTGAGATATCTCAAAGGCAATTTAGGTAGAGGATTAATGTTTCAACAAAATGAGAAAAGAAGCAAAGAAGGTTTCATGGACACAGATTGGGCTAGTTGTATTGAAGACAGTAGGTCAACATCTGGTCATTGTACTAAACTATGGGAGAATCTTGTCACATAGAGAAGCAAGTAGTAGTCTACAGTAGCAAGAAGCAGAAGCAAAGTTTAAGACAATTGCATAAGAAATTTGTGAAGTTATTTGGTTAGAGAGGTTGATGCAGGACCTACAGATCACCACTTCCTCTCCCACCAAAGTCTTCAGCAATAGTAAATTAGCCATCAGTATAGTGAATAATTCAATTCAACATAATCGAACAAAACATGTTAGAATTGATAGGAACTTTATCAAATGTAAAATAGAAAAAGGGGGCATTGATCCATGCTATGTCCCTACTAAAACACACGAAGCCAATATCTTCACAAAGATCATACCTACAACTAGATTCAAGACAATTCTAAGCAAGTTGAGAATGATAAATATGTATTCCTCAACTTGAGGGGAAGTATTGGATAACTGGATAACTATTTTAGATAAGATTAGTTAACTTAGAAGATTATCTTCTAAGAGATAAATTTATCTTCTAATAGATAAGATAAGATAAGATATACTATAGATTGGGTAAGTTAATATATACGAAAAATCTAGTAGTTTAATGGTATTAAAATTGGTTATACTCATGTATAAATTACATATAATCAGAGAAATAAAGTGGCTTTTTCTTATGATATTTTCTATACCCTCTTGTTTCAGTTTCAAGGCAAAAATATGAAATTGCTCTTAATTTTCTTGTACTTAATTCAATAACAAAGAAACGAAGCATGTAGCACAAACTAATTACATGGAGACAGGTGAATTCAAGATCAATATTAAAGCCCAGAACAGTGGAAAACCACATCAGTACCTTCACTTCGTCATCAACTTTACAAATATTCCCTATAACGCAATACAAATTCACAAGATGAACTAAAATATCCAAGCAACTGAGATCCCGTAATTGGATAGGTTACATACATTGACAAATTGATCTAGTGGTTCGATAAATCACCAAGCAGTGAACAGTCCCATGTGCACAGTCCCATAGTTACAAGACACGATTCAGCCTTCAACAAATCCACAATATTGTAGCAGTAGAGGTTCCCATCAAAGAGAGACATGAGGTCATGACAAAAGTTTCTAGCTATCTTGCATACATGTTCATGACAAAGCTGCATTCTTACCTTGCTCACGTGCAATGGAAGCCGATAGAATTCCAAGGTCACGGTTTAAGAATGTCAATGCAGACTCGCATTCTGAAATTATTCTTGTAACTGAGGAGGGCTCACCAGCTATTGTTTCAGATGATCCAACAGAAAGAGCTGAATAGGAATCCCTTAGATTCCTCAAATTCCCCAGGAACTGAAAAAATTGGAGGACAGCAATTCAAAGAATCAACATAAAAATGATCTTTTTAACAATCTCTAGTATAACATTATTCTCATTATTTCCATGCATCCGCACACAAACATTTGAGAAGAAGAAAGGCTTGTGTATTAGCACCGAGTACCTTCAGAAGCATCTTGTATGCCTCCAGCAGGCGATTGGCAGCCGGACCAAACCCATGAAGCTGTGGAACTTCCATCATGTGTGTCCAAGGGCGAATTTCCTGCAGAAACCAAAAACATCAATTGTAACAACAAATCAGCTTGAAGTCTCACTGAATTGTGAGGACAGATTTGTTTACTATCAACCAAGAGTTTAGCATAAAACTTTAAGTTCAGCATTGAAAGGTGTAGAAGTTGAGATTGCAACAAATACTTATCTTCAAACACATGGAAAATGATCACTAATCAAGCCAAAACACAAAGAAAAAAGGGTAAATTACGTTTAAAATTCCAAACTTACCTGATTTTGCAATATTAACTAGAATTACTAAAAGTGGCAATAAATATTTAAACTTTTAATCTGATACAAAACTAACCTACTATTTACTCTATAGTTAAACATGCCTGCCACGTAAACAGGACCCTTTGACAGGTCATGCACCAATTTTCACTTGTCCGTGAAGCTTCCCGGTATTAGCCACATGCCACCCAGCAGAGACAAAAAAGCAACCTAAGAAAGACGCAATAGCAACCTGGTCTGCTCTGAAAGCAAGTATAATTTTTACCTTCATTTTTAGGGTTTTTCTCACATTGATATCTATGCTTAGTTTCAGGCTTGTATTTTTGCATGATCAATATATACATTTTGGCAGTGCCAAACTTCGATTTGAAATCTAACAAATAAGTAGATAATCATGAAAAATCAATCCAGCAGTTGTGGCAAGAGTCCTTTCGAACCTTGGATCAATACATGAAAGCAAGCAAGCTAGAAAGAGAGACCATAACCAAATAAGAAGAAGAGTGCTCAGGGGTTACAGAGAAATAGTCTCTTGTACATCTCCTCAGCCTATATAACACAACAAGTTATGAACATTGGAAGCTTCTTGATCTTTTATTAGATACCGGTCTAGATGATCTAATGTTCAAGAAAAATTCCCTTGTGTCTCCTTCCCGCCACCCCACCAAGAACTACTACAAAGATTTTGCCAACAATTTCATTACTTGAAGAAATTTCCACTCCTTCAAAAGCCAAAGTTCAAAAGACTATAGTTCCTCATTCATTGAAGGATGTGGAGAAAAGGTTAGGTTCTTTATCAGATGTTGTCAAGATACCCATTGAAAAGGAGGATTCAAGTATTCCATCAAATTCAAGTCGCAACCATGATTCAAATTATATGCACAAGCCAATTTCCATGTTCAATATTAGCAGATTTGGAGATCCCTCGTTTGACAACATTTCTAAGAATGATTCTGCATACATAATGAAGAAACAATTTGGTTCCAGAACTCCATCTTCAGTGGCACCATGTCTAGCAAGGGACCTTCATCTAATACATACACAACTACGCCAATGAACATTGAAGGATTCAAACCTCACAGAATTGCCCCAGCAATCCAAATCAGGTCAATGATTCCAGTTTGCACCAGCACCTCAATTCAAATCCCCATGAACATCATTTTCTAGTGCACTCCTTGCACGTTTACTCAAATTTCCACACAAGCCAGAGCAGAGTCACTAATGTTCAACAAGCTAGAATCCACAGACAGTTGCAAAAACCAGAGAGACAACATAATAACGAGGACTTGGGTTAAGAATAATGACTCTTCTATTATTTTTCTTCTTTTTTATATATTTTTAATATACTTGCTGATGTGTAATATTATATGCCATGTAGATGCTGACCTATCAAAGAATCTTGCTTATGTGGTGGGTCACATCAACACCATTAACTATAAGGTTAATGGCAGGCTAGTTTGCAACCAAATAAAAGTTTTAATAGTTTATTGCTGCTTTTAATAGGGCTAGTATTAGAGTTTGATATATTAAATGTAATTTATCCAAGAAAAAAATTGAGAACTTAGATAAAGTGAAAGAACAGTTGTCTCAAAGAGCCAAAAACAGACCTTGGTGTATATCAGATTAAATGATCTTGCAGTTTCTAAGAAAGATTCTAAATATGCCCGCAGTTTGGCTTCCACTTCTGTATACTCCTCATCTGGATTGTAAGCATGCTATAAAGAGAACACAAAAGAAAATTTAGGTAACGAAATTAACAACATTTTAAGGGAACAAGCAAACAGTAGAATAACTACAATAAAAAGGCATAATTGAAACCAAATTTTTTTTTGAACTAATTTCAGTATTTTAGGATGAGATTTAGGAGAAAACAAAAGTACACCAAACTCGTGAAAGATGCACGCTTTGACCTGTGTATCTAGTAAAATATATGCAATGACAACTTTCACAAAGAGAAAAATGTTCTGCATATTATACAAGTCGAGAAAAGTTGAATTAACATATGGCATACAAAAGGTGAAACTTGATTCTGGAACACCATATCCATGCAATTTTCAAAGAAAGTGAAAATCTCAGGTTTCTAAGGTGGGAACAGTATACACACACACGCACACACATAGCGAGAGAGTACATCAGAAAAAATGAAAAATGAAAATAGAAAGTAAAGACCGGAAGAAAAGGGTGTCGAGATAAACCTTTGAAGCCAAATCATCAACTTTCTGCTGAAGATTTGAGAGTATCTTAGATTGTTCAGCAAGCTTTGCCTCCAACTCAGAAACATCTGGCCTACGAATGTGCTTTGAAGGGCACAGAACGTTACTAATCTAACGACATGAAGACTAAGCAGGGCCAGCTTATAATTCGCATTACATTGGGAATGGAGAGAGAAGTAGTGTCTTACAATGGATAGATTGACTGAATCTGAACGTCTGCTGGAAACAATTTGCAATCTTCAGAGAAAATCAAAGCTTGTTTCTCAGCAATAGAATCAATGAGTTGAATGTCTTTAGCCACCTGCTCATCGATACTGCAAAGAAAGGCCATGACATTGGAGCATAGAGATAAATATAAAAAAAGAAATAAAGTGGCAGTAATAGTTAAGAATTGAAATTTAGAAGTTGGGCCGCCAGCCAACCTCCAGTCAGGATGATCAGCATACATAGTAGCCTCGACAAGATCCACGATAAGACGAAGGAATTCAGTACGATCTTCATAGGATCCACGTCCCTTGAAAAAGAAAGGTAGGCAGGCATCAATTCATGTAAATAACTAAAAAAGCAAGGCATAATGATGGCAATAATAAATATAAGAATAATCAATAAGGCTTACTTGGATGGCTTCAGTATCAATAATAGTAGTAATACCAAGAAACTTGGCAATCTCAGCCAAATCTACAAGAAATAATATCATGCATTTAAATATTTTTCATAATATGGAAAACGAAAAGGGCAGAGCTTTTGTTTACATTGGATGCGAGCAGTCTCTTCGTCCCGATGGGTAGCATCATCGGGGTGTTGTAAGTTGTGGGGTGAAAAGGGCGATTTATCACCCAAAAGCCTACAAGCAAGCAATTGAGTGAAATGTGAGTTATAATTGACTGTACTACAGTGTAAATATAATAATGTACGAGGCCTAATAGATAGATAGATAGATAGGTAGATAGGTAGGGTTTAGGATTGTTTGTTACTTGAAGAAAAGCCATTCAAGAAGAGCATAACGCTCCATGCCGGCGAAGAGGAGAGATTGAGCAGGAGCGTTGGCTCTTGGATATTTCAGCATCCCTAACTTCCTCTGCACCTCTTCCATTTGCTTGCTTCCCATTTCATTCCCTTCCCTCAAAATCGCCACTACTACCGTACTTATACCAGCAAGCAACCCCACAACCAACGCAGCGTTTTGAGAATTAGGGATTGCTTCCATTATTATTATTATTATTATTAATTCAAAACATAGGAGACCTGTTGTTGAGAATTGCCAAAAACACGCACTTGTCATTGCCAATATTGGCACCAGCAAATGTACATTGTAACACTAGTTTTTCCTTACTAAAAAGTTTCATTTCATATTCCAAACTACTATTTTGTTATAAAGCTTGGATCTTTGGAGCTTTTATCATGAAAGGAAAGACAAACATTTGAGTGGGAAGTAGAAATAATAAATTACTCCCAATTGGGTTTAATTTGAGTTGATGTAGAATGGTACCATTAGACGAAGAAAAGCAAAGAACTTTGTTTTGATTGCACTAAAATTGCGTTGTGCCGTTTACAAACGGATAGATTTTGAAAACAGCTTATTAAGCTCTCTCAAAAAATCTCGTCCGCAAAGCTATTGGTGTCTTCCAATCCCAAACTATTTAAGAGAAGACCAGAAAAGAACATCGAATCTTCTTACCTTTTTCAGCTTGCTGAATCCATAAACTCCTGTGCTTCTTATAATCCGTACAGTTAGGATAAAGATGCTGACTCTGAATCTCACACCACCGTTTCCAGTCACTTTGTCCAAATCCACCCGCAGTAGGCACCCTGTAAACGCTTCTTCTCTCCTAAACCCAGATCTTCTCAACAGAAATCACTCTCAAAATCCACGTTTTGATAGAATCGGAGCATTGACAGTCGAAGTTCATAACTTCGGTCGTCGTTACACTTACCCTATTGGCTTTTCTTCAAGACTTGCTCGTCAGATCCATGATTCAAGCACACAAACCAATATTCTGCATTGCCCATCTCAGTTATGCTCAAAATCAGGTCCGTATACTACCAAAGCAGCGGCATCGGAATCTGAACCAAGCCCGGAAGGAGACATTGTTGCAGCTTCAAGCACCAAGGATAAAAGGATTCAACTTGCGCTTATCTTTGGTCTCTGGTACTTCCATAATATTGTCTTTAATATTTACAACAAGAAGGCACTGAATGTCTTTCCATTTCCATGGTTTCTCGCCTCGTTTCAACTCTTTGTTGGGTCCGTTTGGATGTTCATTCTATGGTCGCTGAAGCTACAACCTTGCCCGAAGATCTCGAAATCGTTCATTATTGCTCTTCTTGGACCTGCATTGTTTCACACTATAGGACACATATCAGCCTGTGTTTCATTTTCTAAAGTTGCTGTTTCTTTTACTCATGTCATAAAATCCTCGGAGCCTGTCTTCTCTGTCATTTTCTCTTCGTTTCTTGGGGACACTTACCCATTAAAGGTTTGGCTCTCTATTCTCCCCATCGTTCTTGGTTGTTCCCTTGCTGCCATCACTGAAGTGTCCTTCAATTTTCAAGGCTTGTGGGGTGCTTTGATTAGCAACGTTGGTTTTGTTCTAAGAAATATTTACTCGAAGAAGAGTTTGCAGCAATACAAGGAAGTGAATGGACTTAATTTGTATGGTTGGATCAGTATAATCTCGTTAATTTATTTGTTTCCAGTTGCGGTTGTTGTTGAGGGATCACAGTGGGTTCAAGGGTATCATAAGGCCATTGAATCTGTTGGGAAATCATCAACATTTTACTTATGGGTGTTGGTATCTGGGATTTTCTATCATCTCTACAACCAGTCATCGTACCAGGCACTTGATGATATTAGCCCCTTAACCTTCTCAGTTGGTAACACAATGAAGAGAGTGGTGGTGATTGTGTCTACTGTGTTGGTGTTCAGGAATCCAGTTAGGCCATTGAACGGTCTTGGATCAGCCATTGCAATACTTGGAACGTTCTTGTACTCCCAAGTAACTGCCAAGAAGCCGAAGAAAATTGAAGGTGAAAAGGAGGGCTAGACAGAATTGTTGGTTCACCAATCTATCCTGACAATTTTGGAACTAAAACTTGTGCATTTCTCAATGTTACCCATTTCTGTGGTTGATGACATTGCATTGTTGATTTATGCTTTGGATTTTCTGCCTTGTGCTGTCCTTGGTGTTTTGGTTTCATTATATTCATAGGTTCCTTATAAGTCCATCGAGGTGCCATTGTATTAAGATGTTTGTTTGCTCTATACCCTCAAGAAGACAAAGTATGCACACATGCTTGAAAATTGAGAAGGAATTGGGATTTTCTTTCACAATGATCAAGACATCAAGAGGCTACTTGATCAAGCATGTTTTCCTTTAGATTGATCATCTGAATATTGTAGATTGGAGTATGGATATACATTTCGTGGTTGGATTACTGCTGTTGCGACTAGCTAGGTTTCGCAGATGAAAGAAGGATCAGATTAGACCATCAGACAATTATAGGAACAATATTCAAAATGTATCTTCTAATTTAATACTACTGCTCTAATATTTTGCAGCAAAGCTGGGATACCAATTGATATTTGTATAATTTTTAAAAAGGTTATTTAGGAATCATTAGGGACAATATAAGATGAATTCCATGATTGTTGTGAATTATCATCAACAATACCCAGTTGTAATTTTGCTGAATTGCAAAGTTTAAAAAGATCTGATAATATACAACTTTAACCCTACTTAACAAAAAGGCTATTTCCGATAACATGCAATGTGTTGTGAAGATCTTACAAGATTGTTGTAACTCTCCAAAATAAAATAACTAATTTCTGTATTTTCGAATACATGTTTTGAATTATAAAATTTGAAGGCCAAATATAAGTTACTTGTGCATGTTTTAACATGGTTTTGATCAATGAGATGCCTCAAATTTATATGGATACCACAGCATAAATTATAACTAAAGAACATCATTCCTATCGTAATTAACATTTACATGGATTTCTTTGAACTTTTTAAAATGTGTGTTGATAAAACTGTTGTTAAAATGTGTAGTTGCTAGTTAATCTATATAAAGAATGAATTACACCAGCCAATGTTCAAGAATTCAATACATAAGCATGATGCTGTCATTAGGCCTGTGATAAAATTGGAGCTGCAGAAGACACTCCTAAAGTTCCTTGCCAAGTTTGATTGACCGTGATTTGTATAAAGGTTACACCACCAAGTCTTCCGCTTCAAAAACACGCAAGGATGTTTCTCTGGAGTACAGCATTCTTCACGAGCTTTGGCCAAATCAAAAAACTCAACCATTTTATCCAACGGTGAATGGTTGTCAAGTTGAACGCTAGAACCATTGCTCCTTTTATGGATGAATCTCACCCACCAAGATTCTAGCCGTTAATGTTTTCTTTCCCATTTTCCTTCACGTCTTCCTTCTCTTTCTCTTCGTTCTATCACTTGCCTAGACTTGCTTCCTCTAGACACGTGTCTTTGCGCAGAACCAAATCCACCAGATTGTCCATCCAATGCTGATGCGTCTGGATCTCCAACACTACCGGTATCACCCAGGTCCCTGCTTCCATCAAAATTTTCTTCGTAACTGCTGCCACCTTCATCTAGACGATCTCTTGATTGAAGAATAGTTGGCGTTTGTCCTGAAAATGCCCGAGACCCTGATAAGACAATGGTTGGTATAGTACCAGATGTACTAGCAGTAGACATTTCCGGCTGCAAGCTTCCACTACTGGTTCTTGCAGTTGCTTCATTACTTGATCTTCCATTTTCCCTTTCACGATATCTCCTGCAACAGATTAATATGTCAATCAAAATCAAGCTACTATATTCCACAGTTCTGCACTTGGATTGCAACAAAAGGGATTAAACCACCATAGAAGAGTTTGAAAGATTTTATTTTTTGATACATAAGTAGCCACAGAAAAAATCAACTTGTTTTTCAATTACACATCAGCATCAAGTCAGCTCCTTCTCCCAGAGGTAGGTACAATAGCTGATAATAAATGTTTGGTAAACAATAGATGCAGGGCAGCAAAATGGGAGACAAAGATTGATATTAACTATACCAGTAGCACCTCATCCAATACTTAGCAACCAGGATTTCATAAAAACTTTGGTTTTGGTCCTTCGCTAATTATTTCCTGTTCTTATTTAATTCTCCTGCTCATCTAGGGGTAAGGAGAATAATTATTACCAAAATTGCCAAAATGACAAGTGAGGTCCAACAATACGTGCCAATTTTTACCAAGATAATAATAATAATAATACGATGACGACGACAATGATGAAGACGATGATAATTATACCTGCCATGAGTGGACGAAGAAAAGTCACGTCGTGAAGTCCGTAATCCTGATTCAGCCTGCTCCAGTTCACGCTGAAGTTCTCTCTGCAGGTAATATAAACAATTTAAGATGAAACATCTTTAAAAAGAAAAGACAACCTACAGTTTGAGCCTTTGTTTAATTGTTTCTCAGAAAGCATGCTGCGCAAGGACATCTAAGGACATGTATACTCAGAAAGCATACGTGCCAATCGAGACCTCACCAAAGTTCGTTCACAACGTGAAGCATCAGATAACCAGGAAAAGTAGTAGATTTTTTAGCTATACAAGGTTTTGCAAAGACTACCACATGGAGTGTAACTGACTCTTGTGACATTTTAAACATCCCTCCAATTGCAGTGTATATGAAAACTAGAATAAATGTCGAAGTTTATGGAAGATTCGTCTAAAGGGGTAGATATTAGGAATCTTGCCTGTGTTTGTTTCTCCTTCTCCATATCAAGATTGTGGCGGAGCTCTCTAGTTTTCGAGCGTTCAAGTTCTAGCAATCGCTGTCTCTCCAGTTCTTTCTCTGCTTCAGCCATCCTCTCTCTAAGACATTAGGTTCACTAATCAGATCATATCCCAAGACTTAGTTAGTTAGAATTTAGGAGCAACATTGGCTAAACCTGTCCAGTTCTTGAAGAAGTCCCTCTTCTCGTAAAGCTGCATCCTCCAGGTATTTCTGACGGGCACGTCTCACCAGTAGTTTCCTATGTCTGCGGGCTACTACATCCTCTAGGACTTTGGATTTCTCTCTGGCAAAGATAACAGCAATTTGGATTTAATAGGACCAACTATAAAACTATACTTTCATGCAAAAGAACAATGCAAGTGTTTTGACATTAGCATTTCAGAGACACTCATCAAGAATCTCAATCCTAATGATTAACATTGCTTGTAATTTGAGTTATTACGCCTCTTTCTTTGTAGGCTCTTTTCTTTACCTTAAATAGTCACATTAACACTAGTTATCATTCTAGTTCCACAGTCTTCAAGATCATAGCAATAGATCTTTCATTTTTTCCTTCTATGAATTCTGTGAAGCATATATAAACATCCTTAATCGAGATTTCAATTTAACATGTCAAATTTAATGTTGTCCTAACGATTAGAATTGATTGTAGTTCAAGTTTATATAGCCACTTTCTTTGTAGGCATCTTTCTTTACCTTAAATAGTCACATTAAGACTAGTTATCATTCTAGTTCCATACGTTTCAAGATTATAAAAATAAATCTTTCACTTTTTCCTTCCATGAATTTTGTAAAGCATATATAACAAACATTCTTAAGACGAGAGTTCAACTTAACATGCCAAATTTAACATTGTTTGACCATCTATTGAACAATTAATGTGAAATCCAGACAGTAAACACAAGAACAGAAGAATCCAACACTCACATCATATCTAACAAGTTTTTCTCTCTTAATTGCCACGAATATTTATAGCTATTTTTATTCCCTATTGACCTCTAAATAATTTTGGTATAGCACAGTACTATACAAATAAAAGACAGTACATACATGGACTGAATGTGATCCTTGATATGCTGAAGACGGTCCTTATGCTTCATAGAGGCTGGAACATAAGGAGTTGAAGACTAGTTAAAACAAATGGAAACAGAAGTATTTGAAAATGGGATGGCTAGCTCCAAGTAGAATATTGTAACCATTTTTTAGAAGAAAATCAATACCGCTGATTAAAGAATTCTGCCCCTCTTTACTTGAATCATTAGACAATTCTTTTGTTGCATGCTCTTTTTGAAGAATATCTAGCTCCATTTGAGCCTCCTCTAGCTCCTACATAACATGGTATAATCCCAGCCTTTCTATAAGTTGAAATTAAAGGAAAAGCATGGCTAAAAATAAAATATTACCATTGCTTCTTGGTCAAGTTTTTCTGTGAACATATCAAAATATGCCTCAACCGAAGTTAGATTAGCAAGGACCTGTAACAATTTAGATGCAAATAAATTAGAAAATTTTATTTCATACTTCTTTTTGAATTCTTCTAAAACATATGCAGACTCACATGTCCTTTAAAGTAGCAGGCTCAGTTTCATTTCTGATAATAAAGGGAAAGAGTGTTTTGAGAATGCATTAGCAGGAAGGCCAAGTTTGCATCAATTTTCTTACCTGCAGAATTGATTCACGAGTTTTCCCAAAATCAGGATCAACTTGATTTGAAGAACTTGAAGACAGCGCCTCCCTCAGGACCTTAGGCAAAAAAGTACGATTGGATATAATAGAAAATTGCAGCAACCATATAAAATTATTTCCCCTTTAATAAAAAAGAACTAGTTGCATATGCAACTAACATGTAAAACAGGCTTCTAAAAAAAATGAAGAAGAAAACAAAGAAAAGAAAACACTGCTTTAATCTAATTTATCAGAGAAAACAAAAAGAAACACAAAAGTGCCCGTCCCATAAAAGTAACCCACATAAAGTTGAGCCAAATGGCGGTGTTAGCCCCTTCAGAATTTACAGACCTAGAAATAATTTATTAGTTTTATTTTACCCTTTTGTTTGGTTGATAGAAATACTTCCTTTGATTCATTGCCTTCCATTATTGATGCAAGTACACAAAAAACTAGTCAGAATAGTTGATGGGAGGCAAAAAAAGGAAAAGGCTTTGCCAACTTCAGGCCTAGACTGATGATTTAGGTCATTGATTGCTAGACAAACCTCTTTTGCTTCGTCACCTTCATTCCTCAATTTACACAAGACTTCACAAGTATTTTTCTCGAGGTCACCTACTTTGGCTGTTGAAAGATAAGAACAATGATAAATGAATGAAAAACTTTGATATCTTCATTATTTTCCTCATTTTTAAGCACCTTATAGTGTATAAAAAAAATGCATACCACTTTTCGAAGAGCCTATACTCTCAATGAATCTCCAGACATCTTGAGGTATTAATTCAATGTCTTCAACTGGAGAATACAGGCAGGCACCAGCAACAAGAGCTAATGAAAGTCTTAGTTGCGGGCCCTGACATGTTGGGTATGCAAGTCCTCCCAAAATACGGAAGACACTATCGGCTCCAGCGAGAAAAGATTGCAACTGGTATCGTGCAGCATATGGAATAAAACCCAAGAGAAGCACCATGGCATGAGTTTTCAACGGTAATAACATCTCAGACGATGCCATCAAAACTACCCGATCCCATAAACTTGAAATTAAAAGTGACAAAAATGATTCTGCAACTGAAGAAATTAAACTAGGTGAAAGCAACTTATTGCATGATGCAGAAGACTGTATAACCTCTTCTCCATTTGCATCTAGGCCAACCAATCTACCCAAATGCTGGAGTACCATAAAACGTTGTTCAGGTTCAGGATGGCCCAGCAACGTGACAAAAAGATCGGAAAGAGGCCCATTACCCTCGTGAAGGCTATGTAGACCTCTCGAAAGTAACATTTTCAACCATTTATCAGACTGCAACCGCCAGGAGAGTTTGGGTGCATTAAAAGAAAAGGCTTTTATTGCAGAACAGATGGTGTCAATCACATTGTCCAGAGGAAAACAATGGGACGCTCCAAATAGACAATCAAGCATCAAAGATGCAACTTCCCAGCAATAGGTTTCCTGAAGCTTAATGATGACTTCTGCAAGTCCCTCTAGCCCAATCCTCCAATGAACTCCGACCTGTTCAGGTGGTTTAGTAAATAAAGAACTCTCACTACCATTATCTTCAGCATTTCGAACTTGCATATTGATTGAAGATAGGCACTTTGAATACAAAATGCACTGAGCAGATGTAATAGCTAGCTTCTTTGCCAGGCAACGATGAAATTTCCAGCAGCGCTCTATGGTTGGATTAAGCTTGGCAATAACACTTTCCAAGCCCTTAGTAAAGTCTTCTACTTCCTCAGCTCTTAGACATTTATCCTTTCGCTTCAAGATAATGCCATCAGAATCAATATTTTCCAGATTCTCAGATATCTTTGAAAAATCAGTATTATCACATATTTCATTGAGAAACCACGAAGTTACCTCACTATTGCCAAAAATTAATTCATTGCCTACAGCGGGAGATTGGGCCTGTTGAAGTGGGACAAGACCAAATGCTCCTAAAGTCTGAACTACGGAACTCTTACAACTTTCAAGAACCATTTGGAATGCATATAGATAGTCATGGAAAACTGTGGTTGGCTCAAAATTAGTAAAATCAGCCCATAAAGTTAGAGCCTGCAGTATTTCCCTTCTACGCTGAAAGGATAAATCAGTAAACACACAAGCCAGGATGAAAATTGTTAAGGCTCTGCTGTACTCTTTCTTTGCAGATGCATCTCGATTGTCCTTTTCGTGTCTAATATCATCAAAAAGCTCCTCAAAGCAAAGAGATTCAAAGGTAAGACATGAATCATCAACCAACTTTTCCTCATCTTTAGATGCCTTCTTTAATGAATATGAAATGATGGGCTTCAACAAACGCATTAATGAGTCAAGAAATTCCACATCACAGTATGTGGCTCTACAAAGGGACACCAGTATTTGCACTACTCTAGGTATCTCTGGCACCATTGCCTCCATGTGCTCTGTCACAATAGCTTCAAGAAGATAAAGGATGATGGCTTTAGCATTTTTTGCCATATAACCTTTAACATGATAAGAGTTACTTTGAATGATTTGGTTGTTTTGTGAAAATGGCCATGAACACAAGTCTGAGAACCAGCATAAGATATCAGGCACAGTACTGGAAGAATGAGCTTTCAGCTGTAAACCAACAGCTTCCAAAATATTCTCCGCAAAAGATTGGAATTGCCTTTTCATATGTGGAAAGAACATACTGAGATCAGGATAGAGCACATGGAAGGATAAATCTTGATGCAGCTCGTCTTTAACCTTAAATTGCTTAGATGCTGGAGAATCTTCTCCAACCACAGATTGTTCATTTTTCTGATCTTCAGGTTTTTGGTTAACAGCTTTTCCCACTACTGAAAGTTCATCAGCAAAAATTGATAATAGATATGTTAGTTGTGACAGATCATTAGCAAGGGAGAATCGGTTCTTAATATATTCTTTTGCATTACGAGATATCGCCATCCAACCAAGAAATCGAACTAAGGGACAGGCACTGAAGGAAAATGAGGATATTTTCTGCATCCAGGCTGATGATGGAATCAAATTTCCAGCCCTAAATCTGTTGCCATCATTGACTGCAAAGTCTGATCCATCACCATCACTTGAAGCAATTACTAATCTCTGAAGCAGGAGCCAGCGCCGTCGTAATACAAGCATCTTTGCTGTATCTAGCTTAAGATTGCCTTCTTTGCACTGATGGTATAATGATGTTATCATGCCATTAAGATACTCACCAGATCCCAATATAATATCAATCACTTCTTCTGGAGCACAGTACAGCCACGTGGCAGAGTTCAACAAAAACACAAGGCAATGCATAAGAATCTCATGCAACGAGTCACGCTCCTTTTTCAACCTTCGAACAAGAAAACTGAAGAGCATAGCTTGGTTTTGTCGAACCAAGGTCACTGCATCTGCAGATTGTACATCTATAGGAGACAGCTTAAGTGCTTCATCATCAGGCCCTTCATGGTAGCATTGGACATCTCCCCCATATTGGGCCCTATGAAACTTACCATCTAATTCAGCTGCCTCAAGAAGTATTTGAAGAACAAGTTTATCCCTTTCATTTTCAAGAACAGCTACTCTCTCCAAGTCAGAGGCATTCCTCTTAGAGGTGTTCTTCAGCTCTGAAATTCCATATGCTTTCTCATCTCTGGTCCCACTAGTGCTAATTATGTCCATCATGTTTGAACTTGACCTGACTGACATCATAAAAAACGGATTCACATAGCATTCTGCTGCCAAGAGTAAAGCATCTATAGCAGCATCATGACCTTCAACAGTTTTATCAGAATGGGAATTCAAATCAGAAGCCAAACACCGAAACTCAGAAGCTCTTAGTTCACAATCACGATAGTTTACAAGCTGCATATAGTTGGCTTGAACATCGAAGTATTCAGCAGCAAAACCAGCATCCAATTGCAAATCATTCTGAAATAAGTGACTGACTTTTTTTTCAGCAGCATGTTTCAATTCTGAGTTTATATCTCTCTGGTTGGATTCTAAAATATCTTTGTTAGGATTACTTGAAGCATTTATCAACACTACGGTCCGCAGTTCTGAGGGAGCAAACAGAAGACTCACATCATCAACAATATCCACCTTTGAATTGGTATCAGAGACATCAGCTTTTCCATCCTGCACCTCTTGATTGTTTGATTTTGCAGAAGTACCACCATGTTGAAACATGGAAGGATATGATAAAGTACTTGAAGATTCAAGTTCGGTGTTTTCAGAGGCAGAATACTTGCAAAGATCAATGTCAGCAGGTAACTGCATATGAGGTTCCAAAATTGAGAGAAGTACACTGCCCAAAGAATGATTGGAATTACTCATGGATTGAGCACAAGTGAAAATCATACTATCAGATCTCAATATCTAGTCACTATAGGAACTGTATCTGTAGTTATCATACAAGTGGGCAAAGATCCCCACCCTCATCAGTCCTCCATCTTACCCCTTTTCATCCTTCTCACTCAAACATAGACAACCTTGTTGGCATGGAGGGCTCTAGGTCATTTTGTTATCAACATAACCAACACAATGAGCAAGAAGGAACTATCAATATTGGTATATTATTTTATTGGATGAATATCATACTAAATGATTGAAAATTAATGTTTTATTTTCGTCCTCTTGTATTTCTTTGCTCTCAAAGTGAGGAATTGTATATAGCATACATTCTACCAACACTATCACACAGGCAACTTAATACCTGGGAGCAACCGCACCACGTCTCCATTCAGATTCCAAAGAAGGAAGAACAGCAGGCTTTTGCACTGCTGTGCGGATTACATTGAGTGCGATTGCACCAGCTTGTTCCTGCTTATCCGAGAAACTGAAAGAAACATCTCCAAATGCTATCATGCTCTTATGTGCATATATAACAGGATCAAGAAAAGGTTCTAGCATTTCAAACAAAAAGAGAATTCTATGCTTGACTTCCTGCAAGGAACAAAATAAAGAAAATAACTGCAGTTATAACCAATGCAATATTTCTTATATTAATAGCCAATTAACACCAATCCATAAGACCTTGCAGATTTTAATGAGTTTTCCCCCTTAATTAGTGTGACTCAGACATACAGTACTTTAACTCTAACAAATTAAGAAGCAGTACTAATGTTTAGCATGCCACTACCTTATACTTCCCCAGCATATCATCCATGTGCCCTAAAAGAGCCAGCACTATGTATTTGAGGAGCGCACGAGCACGTGTGATGGAATAGCGAGCATCCTAAAGCAAATTGAGACAATGTTAGGGGATTTAATATATGTACATACAAGGAAGTAGAAAGACAGTAAATTGCAATATGGCATAAGTATCACTGATTAGGACAATTATATGGCAGATTAAAGTATCCTTACATAATTATTTCCTGATGGGGAGCCATCTTTTAACAAATTTCCATAAAATATCCAATTTATCAGGTAGATATTTACCAAAGAATAGGAACTAGTCAACAGACATTGATATTGAAATGCAAAACAGAAAATGGCATAACGTGAAATTACAAGAATGTAATATTTACATGAATTTGTAAAGCATTCTGTGTTGAATGACAATATTATAATACTGTTTGTGATAAGGATCCAGCAGATAGATCTTTGTTATCATGGGACAACACTTTACTGACAAAAGGTTGGTCTTCTGATATTTCAGGTTGGACTCCATGGTTAAAAATTCTCTAATAAATAGAATTAGGATAACTTCCATATAGTTCTCTCTCATATGGATGAGTGTTTTATTAGGAGTCTTTCAGAGGAGTATGAGTGTTTTATTAGGAGTCTACTAGAAAAGTATTTTATTTTTAGTAGAAGTCTATTATTTCCCTATTATTTTGGCACTAGTTTATGTTATTGTTAGAACTCTAGCTTTATAAACTAGAGATAGTGTATATTATTGAATATATGAAAGGCATTCTACTGCTATTACAAGGGTGATTCCACTAAACACCCCCTCCCAGAGGTTAAATGCTCCTCAGAAAGAAGGAAATTCTTTTTGCCTACAATATCTCTCTTCTTCCTGCTTCCCCCCTTTATCCTCTCCCCACCTTTGGCCTCAAAACTACCTACTGAGGCCATTCTGTTACACCCCAGCCCTTCTGCCAACTCGGCCCCTAACTAACTAACTCACTCGCTCCTCTCAACCCACTCTTTCTTTCTCCTTGACTATACTCTCCATATCCTAGGCTTATTTATGTTCCTATTATTCTCTTCCCTTCCTGAAATACCCTCGACATTAGTCCTATCATTGCTCCCCTCTAGAAGAGCAGCCTTGTCCTCAAGGCTGCATTGAGGAAACTGACAGCGAGGAACAAATTCATCCTCCCACGTAGCATTCTCCATCGGCTTGCCCTTCCATTTAACTAACCATTGGCGTGTGTGTGAGCCCCGAAATTTTTTTTGTTATTAAGCATGATAAAGGTAAATTAAAGCATTAGTAGATAAAATTAAGTTAGCATTAATTGAGGTAAGTAGCATTAATTAAATGAGTTAAAGTAATTAATGAGTTAGGTAGCATGAGTAAATGAAATTTAATATGTTAGTTGGTTAGTTGGGTTTTAATGATCAAATGGACTAATGAGCTTTGGGCCAAAATGGAGTAGGAAAAGAAAAGAAGAAGTGAATGGGCTTAAGTGAGTTGGTGGAAGGATAGGAAGGAAAGGGAAACCTAATGGGCTTGGTCATGTGGGCTTAAGTAACTTAAGGAGTAGTATAAAAGGAAGGGATTAAATGAAGTTGTAGGGAAATTGAGAGAGGGTTACGAAAATTGGAGGGAGAAAAGAGAGAGGGAGATCGTGAGAGGGGGAGAAAGGAGAGAAGAAGAAGAAGCTTCCTAGGGTTTGATTTTTCAAGAGATCAAGAAGGATTTTGGAGAAAGTTCAAGAAGGAAAAGCATAGAGGGGGAGCTAAGCTACATTTTGAACCAAGAAATCACTTGGTTGAGTCAAGTATCAAGGTAAGCTATGATTTCAAGCGTTAGTTCTTGTTTGGGTTTTGGTTGAGAAAGCTTAAGAATAGCATGGGTTTAGTGATTTTGAAGTTAATTTCATGAAAGAAGTCATGTGGGTTTTCAATTGGAATTGTGTTGATGTGGGTTTTTGATTTCTCTTGAAGTAGAGCAAGAGAGAGGAGAAGAGCAAGGAGAGGATCACTCCTAAGCAAGGTTTAGCAACATTTCAGGTGGGTTTCATTTTTATCTTTATGTTAGTAAGCAATAAATGCTATTTAACTAATGACATTAATGATTTTCCAACTATTTGAAAAGTGAGCATAGATGTTGTTTTAAATGCTTGTGAGTAGCACTATGATTGCCATTGTGTGAGAATTGTAGCAATAAATGCCATTTGTTGACATTGTTATGATGTTGAGTTGACTTGAGTAGATTAAATTGAATAAGCATGAATGATAGCCATTTTTCAAGAATCAGCTATTTGGATGCATGAAAATCCATTTTCAGAATCAGCTAAATGGGACAAGAAAAGTCCAGATTTTTATGCATGAATTCATGTTATGTGGGTTAGTTAAGTCCACCCAGCAGAGTCACGTGCACGTTGACCAGTATAGGCTTCG
>JANZLX010000002.1:11080712-11096903 GCA_025531955.1 Erythroxylum orinocense | reverse complement strand
AATATAAATCACATAAAATAAAATAAAATATATTAAATAATTAATACTAATATTTTTATATAATTAATAATAAAATAGTAAACCTCCTGCAATAACTATTTTAATATAAGGGGTATAAAAGTCATTTATTGTACATTACATTTCATTCCATCCATCTTCCAAACAATATTTCATTACATTACATTATGAACCCTTTCATTCTTCTCAAACAACTTTTTACTATATTACATTCTATTCCATTATAAACCATTCTATTACATTCTATTCCATTAATTAACATCCAACCAAACAGGGCATAAGTTTATCCATTTTGTTCATTACAATATGAGTTACAAAAGACCCAGTTAAAAATGAATGATTATAAGCCTCTAGATCTAAATTGCATAGTACACATATATGATAGACTACATTGTCAAATGAGATTCTACCTTTAGTTCTTATTCTCTCCTCTATTGTTAGCCATAAAAGAAATAAAGCCTGGGGTAATTTGAAGTGAACTATAGAAGTTTGGGCCATAAAGTTGCTAGGATTTCTAAGTAATTTTTGTTATTGAATCCACCTGATTTATTATTGAGCCATATAATTTGATACTCAATTGCTAAGTTTGTGAAATACCTTGGTAAGTTGCATATTATAGTTATGAGATATCTAGTATTAATATGATTCTAACTATTTTCTCTTACCCCTCTTTCTATTTTTCTCTGCTCCAAAAGGCTAGCAATCAATGCAGTTGAACTAGGAAGCTTGAATAAAGGGCCTTTTGGGTACCAATTGTCAAACCAAAGTCAAACACTCTTCCCATTTCCAATGATGTGCATGATGTAGGGGCGTATAATATCCTTCACCTTCAAGATTTGCTTCAAGGATTAAGAAATATGGTCTTTAATCTTTACTTTCCAAATTTTTCTCTTTTTTAAGAATTCTACGTACATTATTTAGATATAAAGTGATTTTTATTTATGAATAACTTACATAACTTCTTCATAAGAAGCATATTTCATGATTCTAAGAGATTTTAAGCCTAGTCCATTTTCGTTTGGTACACCTAGATCAATCGGTTTAATCTTAGCTTTTGAGGAATTATTATCATTCCCTATCCTTAATTTTTTTTAAAGTAATATCTTGATAACTTCTATCAGTTTTAAAGGGAGACAAAGATGAGAAGAATGGTATATATTTATGCTGCATAACATTGAGATAATTAGCTCCAATTTACTTGCATAATGAAGATATTTGTTATTCGAATTCCCTAGTTTTCTATTGATAGCATCTGGTAAAGGTTACCAATCTAAAGAGTGATCATGATATGACATGGATTTCTAGATAACTTAGTGGTGGTTGTTGAAACTTTAAATTTTAAAATGTGTTTTGAAAAAAAACTTATGATAGTTTTTTTCTATAATATATATTGTTATCGTTAAACAAAATCTTAAAAAAAAATATGAACGCGAATTATATGAATAACATTGGTAAAATAAATATAAACAGTATGTGATTGTTGGATAATAAGAAATTAAAGTCATTGAAATTATTTTTCATAGAAGAGTATGTATCATCACTATTTTGGGGTTTTTATTAGTGTTTTTTATATTATTATAGTTTTCTAAGTCTTAAAAATATTAAAATGACATAATCACCGGTCGAACCGGTGACACGTCATAATTATGCAATAATTATATTTAATTATATATAATATTAAAAATATATAAAAATATATAAAAAATAAAAAATTGTCGAATCGGACCGGTCCGATCGGTCAATTGACCGGTTTTCACCGGTTCAAATTGGTCAAATTCAAGACCGATTTTTAGGGTTAACCGGACTGGATAACCCACCGGTTACCGATCGGACCGACTGGTCCAGTCTAGGTTTGATAACATGGGTGGCTACCATTGAAATTAGGTTGTTGTTAAAATCCAAATGGTACCTTTATCTGCTTATTCAAACTCATCTTAAGATATATTTAGATGGTTACTATATCATGGATGATGTATATCAAAGTATGGATCTTTCTTATTATTTTCCCTATAAACAACCATTTAATCAACATCGTCATAGAATAAAGGGCTTGTTATGTTCGTGCATATATGGAAAGATGCCTTTACATGCCATAATGATAACACTTCCTCTGATAACCATTGTCACGATCCGTCAACATCTTCATTTGGTTTGAAATATCAACAATTTATACCATCAAGTCTGAAATTGCATGATTTTACTATTAATCTTGAAGGTGTCACATAGAAAGTACCAAATTATACACAATATAGGAAATTAAAATAAAAACTAGTATTAATAAAATGGAAATTGAATAGCTCCCCGGTATGGTGCCAAAAACTTGGTTTAGTAAATTTGTAAGCGTACATAGGCAATTATAGCAAGTTTATGAAACTAGAGTAATATAGACTATCAATTTCATATTAACTATATTACTATGTCTACTAATCCTAGATATAAAAAAACACTAAAATAAATAAGATTTAAGAAAATAAATAAATTGCTAAACTAATAAAGACGGGATAATTAAACAAAGAGTAATCAGAAAACTAAAGGTAGAATTTGGGTTTCCTTCCATAGAATTTCAATTATCATGGTTGAAATAACAATTAACCTAATGTATTTATGCCCTCTTAAGCACACATATATATTCAATTAGGCAACTACCACCTCCTAATATGTAATTAAACCTAATCAAATTCATTAAGTACATTTAATCTATTTGGTTACCATAATAGTTTAAGATACGTTCGTTCTTTAGTGCTAAAGTATTTTTTTTTTCTAGTGCACACTTCTCAATCTTTTATACAATCTTTAATATTGAAGCTATGATGATTAGGTTCAAATCCAAAATTAAGAACAAAGAGAATAAATTTAAGTAAATAATAATCAAATCATGTATAGGGTTTTAACTGTTAAACATAAACAAAACTAAACGAAAGCAAAACAGTCAAAATGTAAAGGAAAAAAAGAGAGAGAAAGAACTAAAAGAGTTGTCACCGGTTCCTCCATTAAATCTTTCTTCATTAAATCTCATTATGATAATGGAATATGAGAGTTGTTTCTTCATTTCAAACTTAAGCATCACTGAGTATCGTTTATCAAATTTGTTCATCTAATACAAAAGAGAATTGGTGGCTAATGAAAGACGATAATAATTGAACTGAGGATTGGCTAGAAGTAGTTGAGCCAATTGAACCCCTGAAGTAGCTTAATTCTTCCTCTCTTAATTCATCCCGAGTAGTAACCACTTCTTTATTAGATTTCTTTACAGAGCAGATCTTATGAACATTATTACTAGCATTGACAGAATTATGAAAGAACTGTGTTTCTTTCTCCTTCCTTGCCCCGCTAAATTAAAAACCCTTTACCGTCTAAAGCAGAAAGGTAAACAAGTTCATCACACGAGTACTCAAAGTTGCTATAGATTGAGCAGACAATTTCTGGGATAGCGGAGGATAAACAAAGAGTCCTGTACACTATCGTATTCATTATGTTACAAAGATTAGGAAGAAGAAAAAAAAGAAGGTAAAAACGAGTTTTGTTCATGACAAATATCTTTAAGAGGTATTCTCTGCTTCATATAGAATGGCGAGATCCTCTACGAAGCATCCTACGGAAAGGCCTGCATGCTACAATGCTAAGATCAACTGCTGCAGCAAGTGCCATGAAGATAGCAGCGTCCTCTATGCATGTCACATGTCTCATAGCCAACTGAACCAAGGGTTTGCTGTGCTTCCCTTCACCATATACTCTGCAACTCATAACAAAGCCACCAACAACCACACCTAGCCCAGAAAAATCTCCACTACTTTGAGGACTTGGTATTGGCGTTGCAGCTGTTCGCATCTGCTTGTCGGTGTCTATGAAAAACACCCCACCCTTTTCAGCACTCATAAAGATCTCTGACATAAGAACCTCACCCCCCTCCTGGCCTTCTGACAGGAGGTGAAATCTACAGCAAACAGTGTCTCTAATTCCACGCTCACGCCAAGCCTCAAGCTTTCCCCATGGCTGCCAGCTCTCCGGCCTGCAAACATCAGGTCGAACTATCAACCAAGCTCCTGGGTTAGACTTGGCAACCCAATCACAACCTGATGATGGTACAAATGGAGTTGTTATGAAGGCTGCTGCCACAGCTGATCCAGAGAGATCATGTATCTTCACCTTCCATCCTTTCCGTTCTCTTCTCTCAGTCTCCAAATCGGCACCTTCCAGAGAAGCTGACCAATAGGTACTTAACGGATCCACCAGGGATACCCTGTCACTCCAAAACCATATAAAAAAATTCGTCAACAATGAACTGATTATTGGAAGCATGACAAAACAAGCCTATTAGGCTATATCACCAGTGTACTTGCTACTCTCTATGTGTTTGCTTGCAATGCTTCAAGGAGAGCACGCGAAACTCTTATCCTAATTTTTGGCTAACCTGTATGCAAGTGAATTAGACAAAGCTGTTCGCTTGAAAACAGCACTTTTACTAGCTGTACTGAAAGCCAGAATCTTGGGAAATCCTATAAAGTCTTAACAAAATTCTCAAAGCTAGACAATTTTTTATGTATAACTCAAGCCAAAGAGGCCACGAAATGCATGTCACCTGTCCCGACTAAACTTGCAACTGAATATGGGCTGCTTGATGGAGCCTTGAAGCTGAACTATTTGAGGACTCGATGTTGTCACATCTTCAAACTGGAAAACATATCTGGGATCAGGATCGAGTTTCACTCTCAAATGAAGTTCAGCTCCTGGTCTACCACTCGCCTGCTTGATTTTGCCGATACCTATCCACCCATTGAAAAGAATTACAGGCCTCCCTTCACCCCATTCAGGACTTACCTCCAACTTGAATGTCCCAATTTGATGCCTTTTGATGCCAACACCACAATGGTAGCCCTTTCTCCCTGTGAAGACAACAATCTCAAGATATGCATGATGAGTATAGAAACAGCCAGGCGCTAACAATGCTTTTAGATCAGACTCCTGAAGATAAAATATTGACGCAATGTTATGAATATCAGGTGTTGCTTCAGGAGAGGACACCAATGGAACTGAAGTTGTTTGCACAGGAAAGCCTCGTAGTCTTATTTCGCACAAGCATGGAGACGAAAATGTATGAATTCCAGATTTTGCAGAATTCGGAGCTTCGCCGGGAAACCTCAGCCCAAGGGAGCCTATTGACAGCCTGATGAAAGCTTGAGGATCCATTCTTGTCAAAAATGTTTCCCCATTGGATCAAAATGTCTATGCTTAGCAAGCTCAAGAATTCTGCCACACAGTTGGCAAGTAAAAATCAATTTGATATTCAGCACAAGAAAAATTGAACTCTGATTCATTAATTTATATGTAGGATCCAACCAGTTCACTAAGAACATTTTACGACCATTGGTATGGCAAGCAAGCAGTTATATCCAGCGAATATTGGGTCGCTCAACTTCCATAATTACTAAAAAACAAATTACATCAAGGACTGCAGCTACTTTGCTAATTGTGCAGAAAGAGAAGGCTGCTGAACCATATGCTCAATGAGGTTTGAGTTTATCCAGTATAATCCACCACAACAGTCGAAAGGCACAAATTGGAAATTACAAATATTGCTTTAACATCAGAAAGGAGATCAACAAATATGACATGCAGAATTTAAACCAACCTAAATAACCTGAAATCCAAAGCACATTTAGATCATTTATAGATGACAAAAATTTGTTAGCGGCTTACATTTGCTTCTATTTCAAATAGAGATTGTGGGAATATCTGTATGAAAAGACATACAGGTCAACTTCTAAAAGGAGAGCTTATGCAATTCGTGTAAATAAATAAGAAAAAATGTCAAGAAAAGATATCCCTTGCAATTATCAATCTTTCGACTCTCATGAGAGACATATTTAAGTAAATATGTAACCTAGCAAAACATATGCCACACAAAGGCATAAAGCTTGAAACCCAAACCATCAGTTTGGTTGCCTCCATGAACATCATCATGACATCAATAATTGATGTGATCTGCAAAGTAAACTGCAAAGGCCTATACCAGACCTCAAACTAGCTTGTTTCACATCCACCTCCATACGTGTCTAAAACAAATGCAAACAGCATCTTAGAGACTAAGATCATTTGCTTTTTCCCAAATTACAGTACCACCCACTTAAACAGAGTACATTGGAGGATAACTTCAAAGCACTGCTTAATATATGATGATTCCCATGCAATGTGTCTAATATAATGTTTATTTGGGCCTAGGACAATCACAAAGTTAGTTCTCTTCCAAACTTGAACCAAGAATACTATACGTCAGCAATAAAGATTTGATCAATTTATGCATCCTGGTTACTCACTATATTGCTTTTCTGGTTTTCACATACTGACCATACCAATGAAATTTGACTCCTATCATCTATCAATTTTATTTCCAGGCGAAAGAATATAGTAAAAAGTATAATTAAAACTAGCAATACAGAAAATAAGCAAAAATATTTCTGGTAAATCAATTCAATATCAGGTTGAAGGATTCCTTTATTCCCCGGATGAAATTTTCACAACTCAACTAATCATAATTCCCAAACTAAGATTCCTAAGATGCATTTATCATCCCGCCTAAAATAAACTAAATTTTCAGCCTTGCTATTTCTGACTCCAAAAATATCCTAAAGAAAAATGGTGTCAACGCAATTGCCGAAAGTTCAACTCAATCCTTCTCATTGTTCACCAACCAAACAAAAGAACAACTACCTGTACGTTGTAATCAAAACAGGGAACACACCTAAAACTTAAGAAAAAAGAGTTGAAACAGGGCAATCCAACAACCTATATGAAACAATGCCATAACGATTCCTCAATCATCAAAAGAGCCCAAGTCAAGTTCACACAAATAACACGCACATACAAGCTCACAAAACAGCCCAAAGAAAAGAAAGAAAAAAACCCACCTGAACATCTTACTTGAAACTGGTCCAATTCAGCAAGAAACCTGGGGAAAGAAATCACACAATTAGCTAGGGGGCAGCAAAAAACCATTTGAGAACAACCCAAAAGAAACTAGATTGTTGTTTCAACAAAAAGGCAGCACCTCTCTCTATAACATACCAAGCTCTTTTCTTTTCGTTTTTCTGAGAGAATAAACCCCCACAAGAATGCGACTTTGCTATAACTGGAGCAACTAAGACGAGAATGGAACAAACAACAAGGCAATCTGGGATTTCACGTAGACTTTGCAGGGATCACGAGGAAACAAACCAATCTCTCTCTTTCCTATATTTATGCGACTACATAAATAAAGAAAAACAGGGAAGAGAGAAATGGCGAATAGTACTAAAGATATGAACTTTTTAATGTTTGTTTTGTTTCTACTGTGATTGGGTGCTGTTCTTTGGTTGCATTATTAATTTAGTGCAACGAAATGGGCGGAGAAAGTGAAGGAAAGAGCAATGGAATGGATTCCTTTGTCTGTTTTGTAAATATATATTTGCAATTATAGAGCCAAAAAAAAAAAGGAAGGAGATTTTATTTTAGTCAAATGTAGAGAGAGAAAGTAGTGAATACAGCTGGAGGCAACAGCGGCTGGTGGTTGGTCCATAGTTAAGAGAAAGAATCGCTTTCTTACACACATATGTTTCACTTCACTTCCTCCTGTCTTAAACTAAAACTAAACTAAAGACAGACGTAATACTTTGGTCATTCACTTTTTTAATCAGGATTAAATATAATATCATTTTATACAAAACTATTCATTTTCATCATAATTTTTTTAAACTAACTAAGTCTCATTAACAATTTTTAATAAAATTTCTTTTCAATAACACCCATTTTTCAAAAGTTATGATTTTTTTTAAAAATCTAATTGTATAGGCCGATTTGGATTGATTTGCTTACTTAGCATCGGATAAAAAATAATCCAAAAGTTAGCTTTTCATAACTTAAAAGTCAAAATAAGGGAATATCATAAAATTTTTCATTTTATTGCATACGAATAAGATTGTGTATTATCAAATTTTTTTAAAATTTTTTTATTGTGAAATTTTAGACTGAAAGTGACGATAAACTTTTATCTTTGTCATTATTTACAAAGGAATAATTTTACTGGATATTTTGAAGTTTGAAAAAAAAAGAATCATGTAAATTATTTATACACATAGCAATGGAGATATATATATATATATGAGGCCAGCAGTTTGTATTGACTTTTCTCCGCAATAATTACTCCGACAATCCGTTGATTAGGATTGACTGCATCACCGATATGGGATCATATTTTTTAATTAAAAGGTCTATTTTTGATCTGTATAATTTTTTAATTAAAGTTTAAGTTTAATCACCTTATTTTGTAAAATAAATACAATCATTAAATTCAGCCAGCCATGGAGCCAAAAATTTATAATAGAAGGGCCCAATATACTGCTAGCTATCAAATAACTTCATCCTTATATGTATATATATATAATACTTAATTTTTTAAAATTTTGAAGGGCCCAGTGCACCACTAGGCTCTATACAATTACGTCCCTGATTAAATCCGACATTTCATCAATCTAAACTTAGGTGACACGTTTTTTCTATTATGTATTACAAATATTACTATTAAATTGTCCTTTTAACCCATTTTAAGATATAAAAATATCCCTCGTCTAAATTTTAAGCGAGTTAAAAGAGTAAATTTAATTACAAGATTGACCGGAAAAAAAAAGTGGAGAATGCTAATAGAAGTGAATAGTTTTGTTCTTTTTTTTTCAAAATTTAATTGAGAGTTAAACTGATAAGATAAGAGGTTTACAGTTTAAAAAGTTCAACTCTATTAGATCATCATAAAATTAGCTAAATATTAAATAAAAATAAAACTTTTTAAATATAATTGAAAAATATTGTTCCTAGTCATAGAAGAAATTGAATTTAATTAAAATATTATTAAATAAAATAAATACATTTATTTTAGTCTATAAAAACTTATTAATTAATAAAAATTGTTCAATTAATTAATAAATTGATCACTTTTTAACAACAAGAGTTATTAAAATAAATCAAACTAAAAAGTTAAAAATTAAATGAAAAAATTAGTAATTCTAAATTTTTATAGTTAAATCGACCAAATCAGTTAAATTTTTTAATCATTAATTTTGTCCATTTGAAAATCTATTAGGATGATGATATTTATGACGTGAATGTTTGAACATTTTGACGTCAAATTTAAATTACAAAAAAGAATAAAAAAACCAAAAATAACTTGAACTTGTTTTAGAAAAAGTCAGACTAGCAGCTACAAGAGGACAAAAGCTAAAAGTGGAAAAGTAAATTTGTGTCCAACTTTGATTTTAGATTTTTTTCACATTAAGTAAAAAGTCGTTTTTAATTTTTAGTTTCTATTTTTTGTTTTGTTTTTTTAATTATGAAAATAATAAAATGTGATTTTTGTTTCCTATTTATGTTTTTTCATAATCTGATTTACTATCATTTAAATATATATTATTTAATTAGTAATAAATATTATGAATAATTTAATTCAAGATTATCTATTTAATAAATTAAAATTAATTATCAATAAAAGTATGAATAATTTAATTTAATTTAATGTTTATAATTAAATTATATGTAATTAAAATTTAATAATCATTATTAATATAATTAAATTTAAAATATATAAATGTTCAAATAAAATTTGATTTAATAATTAAAATATATTTCAAATCAATTTTAATTTATAAATTATTTATTTTATTAAAATAACATATTTTTTTAATAATTTGTGAGATTAAATATATTTATTTATTTAAAAAATTATCTTACAGCTTTATCTAATATAATTATTATCAATGATAAAAATATAACTATATTAATATTAATAATCAAACATATTTTATTTTTATTTTAAAGAAAACAAAAACAAGAAGTAAAAAGTAAAAACAGAAAATTATATTAAAAAATCAAAAGTAGAATTAAAAGTAACCTTAACAAAAACAAAAGGTTAAAAATAAAAACTGAAAATTATATAAAAAATCAAAAGTAGGATTAAAAGTCACTTCAATCTTTATCCCGAAACTAAGCCTTAATTTATGTATTATGAACCATAAATCAAAGACAAGTCATGTCCACTTGCATCAGCCAATTTGATTGGTGGAAGAAGCATTAAGATCACATGTATAGTATAGTCCCCGATTGGGAAAAACTAAAATACCAAAAAGTCAAGAATTGACAGAAATAGTGGAAAAGAAATCAAATGATATGGACATTGTCCAAGCTAAGTAGAGGCTAGAGGGTAGAGGCGGAGTGATCCTCCATTAGCATGTGCAGGCACAAGGTGATGGGACCTCAAGAACATGCAACAGCAACATGGAATAGTTAGTAGCTGCACCTGCAATGTGCATGTCCATTTCCACGTCCACCTCAAAACCAGTTTCTTGGGAAGACGCAACTTGTAATAGATATTATGAGCTTCGCTACTTGTAATATATTTCAATTAATTAAAATAAAGGTCTGATTCCCACTCCACCTACTCAGATGTGGCTAACTTAGGTGCAAAGAAAAACGAATTCATACATGCATTGAAGGTGGGAAGTCCCAAGGAAAATAAGACAATTGTATGAACTCTAGCTCATCTCACCTGTTACTGTCCTCTTCTACTCTGTTTCTATCCAGAAAACGCATACTCTAAACTCTAAAATTCTAAACCCTAAACCCTAAACCCTAGAAATAATTATGAATGTTCTTTTTGGACCCGCGAAGTTGACACGCAATAAATGATCCTTTTTTATACTTCCCAATGTCCATGCCTTAAGCCACTCCAACCAGAGATTGTGTGTTGTGCTTACCCAAAACTTTAGGGTCGCTTTCCCAGTTGCTTAAGCCTCTGACCCTAAACGTCCATGGAATTTTTATTTAATTATTTTAATACTTAGAGTTTTGTGATTGATTATTAAATATGTGACAAAATTTGTATAAATGTAGGGGCCAGTGTCAGCAATTCATTTATCCTAATGATAGCTCGTGATTTCTCCACAAAGAAGCACAACACCATTGTACCTTGAAGTTGTAGGCATTCAAGTTGGAGAAAGTGATTTGACTAGACATGTGAAGTAACTGTAAGGTTACTGAAACATCATGACTTCACTATCAAAGAATTGAGTGAGAAAACGCTCCGAAATCTTTCTACTGTTCACCTTCTTTATTATTGCTTTAGCTATTGAAAAATCCGATCCTCCAATTCCAATGACCACCACAAACTCCACTGATTCTGCAAGATATACAGCCAAGAAAGTAAGGATCCGTGATCGCGAAAAGGACCCCCCCTCTTCCTGCATTTGACATTTTCAAAACAAGCCACTCAGTTACAGTGCAGTAGTGTCTCACCAGACTGATTCAAGCTCCGAAGCTGGCCCCTTGGACTAGCCAGAGGAGGAAGACATCGACATTGCAGAAGGAGACATATCTATAAGGTTTTTGTAATGACGTGCAGACAGTAAACGATGACAGATGTATAAACTTCTGATTTCGATGAAATGAAATGAGGAAAATTTTAGTTTTTAAAAATTCGTGATTTTATATTGATGTTTTATTATTATGATGCCATGTGAAGTACAGTAGTGATTGTTTGTAGCGCACTCTTATCGTAAGATATGTATCGGTATGACCTACGGGCGTCCCGGTGTATACCTTGCGATAAGGAGGTGCTACATTTAACATAAGGCAACTTCGGCCTGGGCATCGAATTATCTCCTACGTTTAAAGAAAACTGGACCAAGCATGGGCACACACCATTATCATTTGGTCGGAAACTAGGATTCAGTATGCTCAAATCACGCCTTACCACTCTGTGGAAACCTAAAGGGCCCATGAAATTGGTTGACCTAGAGAACAATTTTTACCTTATAAAATTTGCGGTAGAAGACAATTTCATCAACACCCTCACGCAAGGACCGTGGGTCATTGTCGGCCAAACCCTCTCGGTGCAACCCTGGTTTCCTGAATTGCGGCCATCCACCAAAAAAATCTCACATGTCGTGGCTTGAATTCGATTCCCCGAATTATCGATCACAAGATATTATCCGTCCATACTCACAGCCTTTGGGAATTTGGTCGAAAAAACTGTTAAGATAGATCACACCAAGCAAAACACTCACTATAGCAAATTCGCTAGAGTTGCGACTTGCGATAAACATTGATCTTCTAGCCCCGCTCCGATCTGTGGTTGAACTCGATGGCGAGATCATCAAGGTGTCCTATGAGGGCCTTCCCAAGATCTATTTTTCTTGTGACCGAGTAGGCCATGGGAGCTCGTCTTGTCCTTTTCGAGTTGTCGAAACGGACACCACCGCACCCCCCGGAGATCTATCCTTGACAACCCCCTCAGCACCACCCCTAACCGTTATCGCCCTCGAAGCTACCACAACATCAACCCCTCTCGATAGCCGCGACGCTTCTTCCTCAGACAATTCGGGCCGCTCTAAGTTCGAGTCGTGGATGCAAGTTCAGAGGAGGCTCCGCCACCCTCCGTCCGCTCCTACTCCAATCCGACCGGATAAGGCCCCCGCCTCCTCCCATGTGAGTCAGCATGGTTTGCGATTTGCAGCGCTGACAGACTTCGAGCCGTTGGGGTTTACAACGGATGTTTGCTCAGTGCCAACAAATAGTCATGTTCGCGTTAACCAGACAATGCAGGCTAGAAGTCCTAGGTGGTCGAAACCTGAGTCCCCTGCCTCGACTACAGACGTTCGCAACAAACGTGCGCCATTTAAGACTACGCCTAGTCTGATGAATATGGGAACTGCAATGACACTATTCGGTACAAGGATGAAGCTCGTGGGCCAACAACCAAACCAGGCAACCCTCAACCCAACACCGGCTAGCCCCTCAATGACCTCTGCAGGCCCACAGCCAGGCCTGCCCACCTAGGTCCCTAACCTCGCTGAGCCGGCCTCTCTTACAATGCCCTCCCAATCCACTTCCTCTGCTCAGCCCAGTCCAAACCTGAAACATGTGGCCCTTTCGATTCCCTCTTACGTCGAACTTATAATTCAGGATCCTTCCATCTCTCTGCCACAACAAGAGCAATTGAGAGGTCAAGTCATCGAGGCCAATATCATTATGGACTGTAGTTTCGAAGCATCAACCTCGTCCACGCAACCCTCAATCCTACCCCCATCATGCCTCTTAATCTAGGATCCGGAACTGATCCAGCCCACCGAATTGACGACGCATTGAATACTCCGATGGATGATAATCCTCACGATTGTTCACTTTCTCTAGAGCGAGAGTTGGCCACTCGTGCGGACAACTCTCCTACTGTATAGCCTACCCTCTCCACCCTGTATTATGTCCATTTTCATATGGAATTGTCATTGGAGGGCAAACCTTCAAGCGTGTCATTAAAAACTACCTTCGTATCCACAAATCGATTCTTGTCATTTTGGTAGAACCCCGTATTAGTGGGAACCGAGCCCTGAAGGGCGTTAGGAATTTAGGGTTTAGCCACTCGTTCAGGGTTGAAGTTGAATGTTTTTTCAGGGGTATTTGGCTTTTGTGAAATGATGATATTGAAGTTCGAGTACTTCTTGCTCGTCACCAATTGGTACATGTCAATATCGAGTGGGATAACTTGTCCTTTGACTTTACGGCGATTTACGCAAGTCCGACGTATTCTTTACAAAAATATTTGTGGCAACATCTGTGGCAAAATTGCGAGTATTATGCAAAAACCTTGGTTGTTGTGGGGAGATTTCAATGCCAAGCTAGAAAGTGGTGATAAGCGGGGCGACTCCCGTATACATCCTATCGTTAACACCTACTTTCGTGATTGTGTGCATAACTGTAATCTGCAAGATCTTGGATTCTCAGGGCCTAGATACACCTGGCGGAGAGGACAAATCCTTGCTCGTTTAGACCGAGCCTTCTATTCTCATAATTGGTATCCTTTCTCGACTACAGTCACTCACTTACAGTTCTTGAAATCTGATCATTGGCCTATCCTCATTACCCTTAACCAGACTACCTACTCTCCTCCAATGAAGAAATCCTTTCGATTTCAGTCTGCCTGGCTTACCCAAGATAGCTTTGGTCAATTTGTTGCTAACAATTGGCCTACTTCCAGCCAGGATTTTAGTAATGCCCTATGTGGGTTCTTGGAAAGACTCCAATGTTGGAATTCTACCACGTTTGGCAATATCTTCCACCGCAAGAGGTGACTCAAGGCCAGACTTGCAGGTTGTCCAAAAGTGCCTTGATGACGCGGACTCGCCTTCACTCAGAGACTTGGAGGAACACCTTCGGACTGAGTTAGAGCAGGTCTTGTGCCAAGAAGAACTTTATTGGCACCAACAGTCTAAAAGTCAATGAGTCCTCAAGGGAAACAAAAACACCAACTACTTTCATGCCATCACCCGCTCTCATATACGTCAGGCGTGTGTCACTTCCATAACAACCGTTGATGGCTTTGCAATATCTGACTCCCCCAGAATCCGCCAGTTAGCGCAGCAATACCTCAAAAATTTATATTGTTCCGACATGCCGAAGCCCTCGACCAGACTACTACAGGGCCATTTTCCCCTACCTTAACAAGCTTCTGAGGACCTCGATAGCCCCTTTACTTCCTCTAAAGTCAAAAATGCCTTTTTCAGCATGGCCTCTAATAAGGCACTCAGGTTTGATGGGTTCACCGCTCTGTTCTACCAATTGCAATGGGACGTGATCGAGTTGACGAAAACGAAAGTTTTTTTGTTTTCATTTAATATGGTTTTCTTCAGTTTTTGATTCGTTTTTTGATTTTTTTTACATATATAATTAAGTAAAAGTATTATACATAAGGTTAACTATGAAAAATAGGTCAAAAAGGGCCAAACGAAGCAAAAAAGGCATCCTAAGGTGCCAGAAATCACCCTACCAATTGAAGGTGATATACGCACCCGACGTTGCTATAGCAATTAAGGGAGCAATAGTACGAATCACAAGCTAGCGAAAGGGTGTGACGTGTACAACGCACGCTCCTCACGCAGTGCACCACATCTGGCTCAATACATGGATCACTAGGATTGGGACACGTGTCAACGAGTGCAACGTATACACAATGTAGTAGGTGCGTGTTTGCGTGTGGGTAGCGCGTGACGTGCCGACGCAAGCTAGTGCAGCACACGCGTGACCCCGTGCCACACGCATTGACGTGGAGTCCCACGTCAACCGTACGGACTTTGCTACAATGATTTAAAAAAGAAAAAGAAAAAGTTTCGAATTCCCGTAAGGGTACTTCGAGTCTTTTTGGGTTAGTTTTCAGGTTCAAGAAATTTTTAAAATGGTTTTTTAATTTTTCTGGATTTATTACGTTGGTAATTGGATTCCGGAAAAAGTTTTTAAAGCTTTTTAAGCTAAAGTTGAGTGCATTTTTGTACTCCGAACTGCACACGAGGGAGACACATAAAGTTTTATGTCTTATACGGTAAGTTCGGTATTCAGGAAAGTATTATAAACACTCTTATTGAGATTTTTTATTTTTAAAAGTCTCAAATAAAGTTTAAAGATAATATTTTCAGTATTTGATTATTTAATTGTGAATCTAGTTTTTTCATTTATGACCGATTTTTATATACATTATGCCCATATAAAATGTAAGGATAACATAAAGATGTATTCCTTATGTTTGCAACCTTTTCAGGTATTGGTAAGATTGCAGTCACCACAATGGCCTTTCAAGTCAGCATTTAGATTTTGTTGTGTACATGTTAGGGGATGTCTGTTGGACCCCGCTTCCGGAACCCAACTCTATTGCGAAACTCAATACCTCGAACGAGGCTATGACCCCGAAAGGTTCTTTCATTGAACCCTTTTAGACATAATCAATTAATGTTCGTTACTTTTTTTTTGCTCATAATCTGCTCCATGGTACTCACACAACACAGTCACAACGTTGGATCTCAATTCCTCTGTTGCAAATTAAATATGGGAACATTTAAATCAAAACTTCCATTTAACTCCTTCATATGAATCATAGTCCTAAGTATCTTGTTTAATTTGGGGCAAGAATCGCTTTAATCGGAGTTCTATAACTCAAGATGTCCACAAAATACCAAAAGGTACTCATTCCCCAAACATACTCTCTCACCCGATCTCTAACTTGCCCTAATGCAAACTTTCTCAATTAAACTCAAATGACATAATTTTTCATGTAGGGATAGATATGTGTCTTAGAAATCTAATGGTTCAAGAATCACCTCAATTGGAGCT
>JANZLX010000002.1:11027709-11062578 GCA_025531955.1 Erythroxylum orinocense | reverse complement strand
TTGATTTTCCTTTTCTTTACACATGACTGATTATCCTTTAATAAGCCTAGCTTATAAAAAGGTTCGGGATCCAACAATGTCTTTGATCTCATATTTGCTTATTCAGCCCACAGGTGTTTACCTTATATAAGATTTTGAGATGTACATAAAGGCATTAGATAGAGGAAAACTGACGCTTAAATGATTTATTCACCCACAGGTGATAGTGTCATGAGAGTTGATAGTTTGTACTCTAATCGCTTTTATGTGGAGGTCTAATTGCATATATTATGTATTCAACTCACTGGTGTTTCATAATATATGTGATTGGATTCTCTGTGTAGGTAATGTTATCGTTGTCGTCCTGCATTTATACTAATTTTTACATTGTCTTTTCTATTTTTCAATCACCTTCTCAGTCAACAACAATCCTTTCACCATTGAAACCTTAAATGGTTTCAACTTCAAGAAGTGGAAAAAGGACGTGGAGTTTGCATTGGAGATGGCAGATGTCAGCATGGCCGTAAGCATAGCGAGGCCTTTCCCACTTACAGATGGCAGCTTGGAAGCTGACAGAGCGGCGATAGGTACTTGGGAAAGGTCAAATAGGATATGCTATTTGACCATTAAGAGGTCGATACCTGATCATCTATTAAGTGGATTGGCGGACACGACTATAGAGCATGAGTTTATGGACAACATGTCCCAGAGATACAAGGTCTCTTCTCATGCTAAGTGTAGCGCCTTGATCAAGAAACTATTCTCCATGAGGTACACTGGAGAGGGAGGCGTTCGGGAGTATATCATCCGGACGGTGCATCTTTAAAGCAGACTGAAGGCACTGGATATACAGATCACTGACTCGCCTATAGTGAATCAGGCACTAAACACTCTTCCTCAGGAATTTGAGATATTGGCCAGCTCCTACATCTCGCAAGATGAGGCCTGAGACATTAATGCTCTGATTTCTCGATGTGCTACAGTAGAGGAGAAGATCAGGGCCTCTCCTCATACAACTATGTATGCAGCTACGAAGGGTAAGAGGAAGGTGAAACCCCAATAGCCTAAAGGTAAGGGTAACAAACCTAAACCCTCTCCTCAGATCCAGAGCGGGCAGTCTAGCATTGCGAAAGGCCCACATGACCTTAAGAGTATGAGATGCTTCTTCTGTAAGAAGAAGGGACACAGGAAGTCTAATTGTCCGATATTTTATATGTAGGAGATGTAGGATTAAACCTCGATACAAGGTTTATACTGATTTTATAAGACACATTTTGTATACTATCTTTTAGACAAAATCTGATCTCTATATCAGTTTTGGATAAAGAAGGTTTTCATTTTGTATTTGATAGTTCTTATCCTACATATTATATAGAATGTGTCTTATTCCTAATGAAATGTATTCCTCTTCTTATATTACTGAACCTGTTACTCGAAAGAGAACCTTCATAAAGGAAACATTTTACAAATTGTGGCATAAACATTTTGGTCACATTTCCAGGGAGAGGGTTGAGAGATTGATAAATGATAACATTCTCCCAACTCTGGACTTTAGTGATATGGAAACATGTATCAACTGTTGTAAGGGTAAGTTGACCAAGATAAAGAAAAAGGGGGTCAACTCATACTTCTGGTTTATTGAACCTCATACATACAAACATTAGTGGTCCTTATACAGTTACGTTATGCAATGCCAGATACTTTCTGACATTTATAAATGATTATTCCCGCTATGAAAAGTTTTGAAACTCGGACCGGACATCGAACCGGAGGCCTTACTGGCCACCGATTTGAATGGTTCGACCAGTGGTTGAACCATAATTATGCAATAATTATAAATAATATTAGTAATATTAAAAATACAAAAATATACCAAATAATATAAAAATTAAAAAATAAAAATAATAAAAAATTCATTGAACTAGTGATCGGACCGGTTTGACCGGTCAATTGATCAATTTTGACCGGTTCTCACTGGTTCAATTAAGGATCGATTTTTAAGAGTGAATCAGACCGGATAGCCAACCGTCACCAGTCGAATCAGCCAGTCTGGTCCAGTTTTCAAAACAATGCCACTATGGTTATGTGTTCTTGCTTAAAAAGAAGTCTGAAGTTTTTGATGAGTTTAAGATCTTTAAGACTGAAGGTAAGAACCAGTTGGGAAAATCAATAACGATTGTCAGATCTGATAGAGGAGGGGAATAATATGGCAGACATTGGGTTGCAGGACAAAAAAAAGGTCTATTTGCCAGGGATTTGGAATTGGTAGGTGTAATGCCCCCTTACCTTAGGGTACATACCGGAACACCCTGCGGTCATTCTAGTATATAACCTATGATAATGGCGCGGTACGTTCAATCTCAACATTTGCTTAAAATGGCATCAACTATCTTTATTCTCTTAAAAGATCTCATAAGGAAAAACCCAAATTTTAAAACCAAATTTCCTCTTTTCATTTCATAAATACCGAATGTCTACATTGTATCTTTCAACTTCTATACTAATACAACATCATAGCCTAATACAAAATGTGTTACATGGAAGAGGAAATTACACAAAATCTATCTAATTTGTCTATATCCAGCTGATCGACTTTTGAGCTATTTCTTCTTGTTCCCAAAAGTAAAAGTGTCCCTCAATAGTTAAAGTCGTCTCTCGGTCCTAGAAAGTCAACGTTGCAATTTTGGTGATTTTTGTTAACTCAATAAGGTAACCATCATCGATAGTTCACTCAATTCATGCATCACATTAATACATATAACATATATTTCACAACTTTGCATAATTGATCACATATCACATTCTCACTTAAGAGTAGACAATTTTGCATTTCAATCAATCAAACATACTTAATAAAATGCATATGAAATGCTCACATGACTCTTTGCCAATTATTATATTATTGTGACCGAGTGCCTAACTATCCCGTATCCATTGTGAATACTGGGTTCATTCATATTATCCCTTATCCGTTCGAGATACATGGCTCATTTTACTTAGTGAGCCTTTGGCTCTTTTTCACATTTGGAGCTTTAAGCTCGTTTTTGGTGGCTACTCAAGTCACAACTCTCATTATCTAATCATGCATTGATGTATGGAATGCATCTCTTATAACCAATTATGTCATGAAACATTTAGTTTGTCACATTCACATTCAAGTAGCACTTCAATATCTCATTCATATGTCACAACCATCGGACCTTTATTATCCGAAATCAATACAATCAAATCACATTCATTCCATAATTCAAGCATAATATAAAGCAAACAATTAATTGAGTGAGACCGTCTAGGTTACCCATAGGTCACTCCTGAATCTAATGCCTGGAAGTTCTAGCAACGTTTAGAAGTTGACGTTCTATTTGCTCCTCTATATTAAAGAATATACACATATCATAATTTACACAATTATAAGTGTTTATTAATGCACATGTATGTATATGAAATATGCACAATGTATGTTCATGACAATCTCGAGTGTTTTTTTTCCATTATTCTCATTACAAAATCAATTCAATATTAAAACTCACTTAAGTATCATATTTACTTAGGCTTATACCTTAATAAATCTATTAAAAACACAATTCATTTCTCATTGTGTCACTTCTTTCAGATTTTTCCCAAAAACTGACTTTCAGGTATACTTTTCTTGATCATTTAGACCATGAAAATGAAGTAATTTGGCAATACTCTCTTCTAGACAATTTTTCTCCTATTTATTACATTTCTAATGACACCAACTCATTCAATTTGTTTCAGTAATCTGAAAGTTATACCCCAAATATTTTCGGACTATTCTTACACTAAAAAAGTACATTATACTCAACTTCTGTACAGAAATTGAAATTCTTAGAGATTAAATCAAAATTTGACTTCTTTAGATAATTTGTATCCCTATATCTCTAGTTTACTCAAAATTAAAAATCATCTCATTAGGAAGACTATAGAACAAGATATAACCAAAATACCCAAGCATGTTCAGTGAAATCATACCAGTTCATACTATTCCAACATATTTCCTTATTTTATTTAATAATTATTTTTAAAATAAATTTATAATGCTACCAATTTTTATAGAGATGTAGAATAATGTGTTAGAAACCTATTAGTTCAAGAATCAAGTCATTTGGAGGTCTAGAAAAGAAGTTATGGTTAAAAGAATCAAATATGTTCAGATTGAAAAAAACCCCTTCGAGTGGCGAAACGTTGGTGAAGTTACGTGGTGCGATCACACCTTTTCTTGTCGCGAGTGCACCAGAGGCTACTCCTAGGGTGCAGTCGCACCTTTCCTTGTCATGATCGAACCCGAGGCTACTCCCAGGGTGTGGGATCGCACCCTGCTTCCTCGCGATCACGATTGAGGCTTTTATACATCGTGTGCAACATCATTAACTTATAATGATCATATCTCTTAACTCCGATATCCAAAAATTTCATACTTTATACCGTTGGAAACCTAGAAAGATAAGCTAAAACTTTAAGAAGACACCTTTGTCTAATTCAGCCTAGATTAATACGGTTTTTCCCCTGAAGTCAGACCACACATTTTTTCCCTTTTTTTCTCTTTTCTTTCTTTTATTCTAAACCAACTTCTCTAACTAATCTTCTCTCAAATTCTCTCCAATTTTGTCTTCCATGCAACCCAACATATTCAAAACATATCAAAAATCAAAGAATTAACATCAAACATCAAAAATCAGAAAAATACATTCATTTACTTCATTTTGTTGCATACTGTTCATCTTCTTCTCATCTTTTTCTCTTCTTTCATTAAATCTGATAGTTCAAATTCATTTATACTCTTTCTACTCTACTTCCCTACAACTCATTCACAACACATTCACAGTACAACTAAATATACAATTTTACTCAAAATCATCGAAATCCAAATATCAATCATGCCTCTTCTTTATGTTCTGCATTTCACATTTTCTGCTACACTCATTAAGTTCCATCAACTCTTCCATTTCATCTTAACTCATCTATATATCACTAATTCACCTTTCATCTTAACCTTATACTCGCTTTCGATTCATGTCTCCAACTACTAAAGATATTCACGTATGCATACATATATACGCAGTGAAAAGAAAAACAGAGTGTATATTTTCTCTATCAACTTTCTAAATGTCTGTACTCTTCTTATGCATATTTTTCTGGTTCTTTCTAGCTCAAAAATCATTTCTACACTATCTGGTAACAAAATAATCATCAAATACGAAATGACAATATATCCTAATTTTCATCTTATTAATATAGTATTCATGAAAATGGCCACTATTTCCATGAATTTCCATGATTATGCAATGTCAAATAAACCATCAAATTTATCTCATATTCATACTTCTCATAAAGATTAACACGATACTTACTTGTTAAACTCCAAAATCTTCAAATATCAATAAGCCCTAATTTTCATGCAACTCACGTACACCATCGTAGAGGTTGGTAGGTTTAGGTTTTCTTGAGGCAAAAGAAGTAGATAACAAAGTGGGAGTGGTAGAAGATAAGGGAAAGTAGAGTTTAACTTTGGTGGATGTTTGATGAAAAACTTTGTGTACAAGAAAGAAACTTGAAGGAGATAGCTACGAAGAAGGTAACTAGGACAAACAACAGTACTTAGTCTTTCAACTTCAAAAGAACATAACTTAGTCTTTCTAACAAAATCATAAAGTGTAACTTAACTAAGTTAGTGACACTTGTCACTTATGTAACTTCTATGGCTTTAGACTAGTTGTCAATTAACTAGTTCAATCTTCTTCATATTTTTATTTTCATTCACCAATTTACTTGCCAATTGGCATTTTTCCTAGTCCAATAATAATCAATAATTTTGAAAATTATTCCTAAAATTCACCAGAATTTAAAATTAACACAAACTCTCCAATTAAATTTTCAATACAACAAATTCACAAATTCTCAATAATATCACATCATAATTCAATTATACCCGGAATTATCAATGAATCCATGTACAATTATTTTCATGTGCAAAAGTTCAATATTCACATGTAAGTGTATATCATATAATGCATGAACATAAAATGTGTTTTCTAATCTCTCAATAATCTTTCATATTTGTATAATCCTTATGAGAGTAAATTGCAATCTCGTTGAAATCGTTGCTATTTAGTGGGTTATCTCAACCATTCTAAGGGCTATAAATTTTATTGTAGAGAAGGAGGAGCTAGAATAGTGGAATCACAGATGACGAAGTTTTTGGAATACAATGTCTATGATGAGGGAGGATCCTTACATCCCCCAGAAGATAGTAGGACATATTCTACAATTATTGTGTATTTGCCTCTCATACAATCAGTTCCGGTAGATGAAGGCCTGAGTACCGTGCCTATGCAGGCACAGGAACCTATTCCTATTCAAGAAAAGGTTTCTAAGGTACAAGAGCCTATGCAGTTGCGCAAATCCACCAGAGAGAGATGACTGACTATCTCATCAGATTACATAGTTTATTTAGGTGAACAAGACTATGATATAGGACATGTTATGGATCCAATAACTTTTACAAAAGCCATTTCTGGACCTCATGCAGATATGTGGTAGGAAGCAATGAAGGATGAGATGCAGTTTATAAGGTATAATAAGGTATGAGAGCTTGTTGATTTACCTCAACATTGTAGGCCTGTTAGTTGCAAGTAGCTATTTAAGACCAAGAAGGACACACAGGGTCAAGTTGAGCAGTTTAAGGCGTGTCTAGTTGCTAGGGGATTCACTCAAAGAGAAGGAGTTGAATTCAATATTACCTTCTCTTCTGTATCCTTGAAGGATGCATTTAGAGTGATTATGACAATAGTAGCTCATTATGATATGAAACTACATCAAATGGATGTTAAGACTGCTTTCTTGAATGGTGACCTTTATGAGGAGGTCTATATGGAGCAACCTAAAGGATTTCAAGATCAAGATGCAACTGACAAAGTCTATAAGTTGAATATATCAATATACGGCCTGAAGTAAGCTTCTAAACAATTGTACCTAAAGTTTGATGAGGTTCTGACCTCATTCAACTTTGTGGAGAACAAAGTCAAAAGATGCTTATACTATAAGGTCAGGGGGAGCACAGTCATCTTCGTACTACTGTATGTCGATGATATTTTGCTCACGTTAAATAATTTGACCGTGTTGCATAAAGTAAAGCAACTTTTGGCTAAACGTTTTGACATGAAGGATTTGGGTGAAACATCTTTCGTCCTTAATATGCAGATTCACCGGGACAGGTCTCAACACTCCCTAAGCCTCTTATAAAGAGCTTACATTAAGCGAGGACTACAAAGGTTTAATATGGCTTATTGTAAACCTGATGTAGCATTTATCTCTCATGGTGAGGGATTATCTTTGGCACAGTGTCTAAAGAATGAAGTTGAGAGCGAGACTATGAAGAATGTCTCGTACTCTACTGCAGTTGGGAGCCTGATGTATGCTCAGGTGTGCACTAGATCGGACATTACATTTGTTGTGGGACTGTTAGGTCGATATCTGGCCAAACCAAGTATGGACCATTGGAATGTAGTTAAGAGATTGTTGAGATACCTAAAGGGTACTAAGGATTATATGTTGACATACAGGAAGGTAGAAAATTTAAACCTCACAGGGTATACAGACTCCGATTTGGCTATGTGTCCGGATGATTGCAAATTCACATCGGGGTACATTCTTATGATGGAAGATGGTGCAGTATTATGGAAGAGTGTTAAGAAGACACTTTTAACTTCTTCAACCATGCATGCAGAGTTTGTTGCATGTTGTGGAGCTGTTACACATGCAGTTTGGCTTATAAACTTGATTTGTGAGTTATCTGTGGTGGACTCGATAGCTAGATCCATTTGGTTGTATTGTAATAATCTTGCTGCAGTGTTGTTCAGTAACAATAACAAGAATATCACATGGTCTAAGCATTTGGAGGTCAAGTATTTGACCATAAAGGAGTTGATTTAGAAGGGTGACGTTAAAGCGAAGCACATCAGGACTGAGGAGATATTAGTTGATCCTTTAACTAAAGGACTTCGCCTATTAGTGTTTGTTAGACATGTATCCAGTATGGGTGTGTTAAAGTCCTTAGATAACAGTAGTTAGGGATCACTGTATTTGCACCTAAATTTTGTGTATTTTGATGTATTATGACATTATGATTATTTATTAATAAAGATGATCATATTCTTTTATCCTCATTAATAACTGCTTTTGTCTATAGTCATAATACATATGGAAGCCTTAAGATTTATGTTGATCTTAAACAGTTTAAAGGTCATAGGGTATATATAAAGATTGACCTTGAGTCTATGTCATTAAACACATAAAGTTTATATGGATATCCATAAAGTTTCATATGACTTAGAGGGATATAAGGTTTTAATCCCATGAAGGTTTTCTAATGCAATTTAGCATTCATTTGGAGAACATAAAGGTTTTCTCTAATGTAATTTAGCATTTGGTGAGAGAAAACAAGTTTTCTCTAATGTTATTTAGCATTTGGTGAGAGAAAACATTATTTTTCTAATATAGTTTAACATAAAGTTAGAGAAATTGAGACCTACAAATGAAAATGATACATTTTAGATCATACAGGTATCATTTTAGTTTGTCACACTCCATTTTCCCATTTATGTTAATGAGGTATTATATATTTGTGATTATATTGAACTGTGTCACACATGACACATGTGTTTGATATTTTTCAGTATCAAAAGCCTTGCAGGACGGAATGTTGGACTTTCATTACCTTTGGATCGAATGTTTTTTTTTAAATACCATTACAGTAGCGTAACTTAATTAAAAATTTAAACTATTTTGAACTGGACAAAAAATGCAATTAATAATTGTCCAAGGAAAAGAATGTTAGACATATTTGCCTTTAGAGATAATTTTGTCCTTTTCCTATCAAGTGGACAACTATTAATTGTAATTTTGGCTTTTAATAAATTATCAATTAAATTACGTAATTTGATCTAAATAAGGGTAATAAAGTGACCTAATAAATGATCTAGATTAACGGGTCAAAGTCTAAGTGAAAAATGGATCTCTTTTAGTGTAGACCTGGTCCATTTCGACCTTGTGATGGGGAAGCCCGATATGGAAGCTATATAAAGATTAAAATCTCCTACAGGTGCTCATATCAATCGTAATCATAGGTTATCTGACCCGTTAAGAGAGCTTGCATATTGAGAAAATTGTAAAAAGACCTAAACCGAGTATTAGTGAACAATTTCTTCAACTGTCCTGAGAGGATCAAGCTCGTTTCGGTATCAAAAACTTCTTCGAAACTCAGAATGGAATCGAAATCAAGTATTTCATATTTCCTTCATTTTTACCATTTCATGTATAATCCTGGGTACTTAATAGGGTTGTACTATGTATTACAACAACAAAAACAAGTAAAACTTAACATCAATCGACTCACTAATTCATTTATCGGTTGTTTGAAAGACCATAGAGAGAGAACGAACTAGAAAACAAAATTTGAAATTGGAAAATAGCAAAAGTGAAAGAGATTAAAGAGATAAACTAAAGAATTGGATAGTGAGAAAAAAAAAACCCCAAACATTATGTTGAAGAAGTAGGGAAGAGTGAATGATACTAAAACGCGATTGCGAACAGGCTCCTAATATAAAAACATAAAAAGTATGTTAGAAACTAACCATAATCGAATCATACACACTGTGAAAAACAACAATTTTTACGGTTGATAATTCCATAATTTGAATAAACACGAACTGTAAAGTAAGAAGTCATACTTATATTTGTGTTTCCTGTTGAAATCTTTTAACAAATTTTCTACCGTGTCAACCACGAATTGTTTAATAGTCTAACTTCTAAATAACAACTTTTCAACACCTTTTCAGAGGAAGAAAATAAGAGTGTCAGCTCCTTTATCTTTTTTTCCTATTCTTAAAAAAATCATTAGGAATCTTTATAATATTTTATTAAAATTAATTCCATTATTATATACTTTAATTATAATTAATTTAATTGTAATAAAATCAAATATCTCATATTTGATCCCTAAAGTTTTTCAAACTTTATAATTGAGTCTAACTTAATTAAAATTGATTTTTCTTTCATAAGCTACTCTTTGATGTGTGACTTATTAGATTTATAATATATGGATAATGATTATAAATTATACTTCTAATTCACAATTAGAATCATATAAATTAAAATTTCTTTTAATTTATCTTTAATTTTTAATTAAATAATTTATAATCATAAATTTATAAATTAAGATTGACGTCTAACAACATATCATGACCACCCAAATATCAAGAATTGTCAAAGTGGTTTGACTTGACCTGTACTTGCATGATTATGATATATAAATTAATCCTTTCGTCATCCAATATTTCAATTCGAAAGAGTATGGATATAGTGCCTATTCTTTTGATCCAATTATGTTTGTTTTTGCTAATTAGTAATTAATTTATAATTGAAATTTGAAAACGTCTTTTTCACATGTCAATTAACTCTAGTTAGAGAATTCCATAAATTACTACTAAGCAAGAACTGTAGAATACTCACTCTAATTACTTTAAAGTAATGAATCCTTTATTAACTTACTTAATTACTTCCGTATAGTTCATACTGCATCAAAGTACTACCGACTGAATCATCTTGGGACGATTCATAAATAGTATCAAAGCACAGTAATTCTCACACGAGATACCTTGTTAATCTTACGTTTAAAGACCAATTATACAACCATCATTACGAGAAAATCCATAGGCATATAAGTACTATTTCATTTAAGATTCTCATTGTCGAGTCATTTTAGTGACTTATTCTCTAATAATCACCTATATATTAGTTTAAGTATCTCCATACTTTGATTTATGAGATCATTTACTTTATTTATAAGGAAAAAAAACATAATATGTGCTAGTTTTACTGTTTCAACAATATCCTCCCTTGATGAAATTACAACTATAAATATTTAGAAACAATACATAAATGCAAATTAAATATCGCAATTACGATTTCATCATAATTTTAATTACATAGTAATTATTTCAGATTTTTTATTTTTAGTATTAAAACATCAAATATAATTAAATTAATACACAAAAATAAAGAATAATTTTTTCATTAATAAATAAAAATGTCATATATCAAATTGCGTCCAAATAATTGACTAGAAGGATATAAACTAGCAGTAGAATAAGAGAACCCACAAGTGCAGAGCATCTGCTAGAGTTTTAACTTTAAGTCATATATATAGTCTATCTTTCAAATCAAATTGAGGTATGAAGTCAAACTTGAATCCGAACAAAAACTTCATTTATGACTACATTAATCAAATTGAATGTAACCAAACTTGAACTTCAGCCAACCTGTGCAAAATACTATTTTCAATTATGACTACATTAATCACTTGTTTGAATTTCTCGTATGCGGTACACCTATACTGTCTGCACTTCCACGTTTGATTATGACAATTCTCAACTATATTTTTATAATAACAAAATTTGTAATTATAATTTGAAAATATTAAATACACTACTTATTTTAAATAAATTATTTAACTAATAAATAATAAATTTAATTTAACTAATGTTAGTATTTTTTATTTTTAATTATTTATCATCTTTAGAAATTTTATGCAAGTTGTATCTCCTTTTATTACAACTCTAACATAAGACATGTTTTTAAAAAGGCTTGTTTCACTAATTAGGCCATCTTTATCAAAAAATTATATAATTTTCTAGTTAAAATTTTGTTTGACCTGTGTTACTATTTGAGGTCTTATGAAAAATGTGACGAGTTAAGAATAATTACAATTAAGAAAGAAAAAAAAGAGTAGTAAATTTCTTTAAATAAACAAATTACCTGTTCTTTAATGCTGGAATAGACTTGAATTATTCAAGTCTTGGGTCCAATTTCTCTAAAAAATCAGGCTTCAAGCCGAGCTCCTTCAAACTCGATTGAGCTCAAAAATTTCTTTAATACCGGAATACTCTCGGATTAATCAAGTCTTGAGTCTAATTTTTTAAAAAAGTCAAGCTTCAGGCCGAGCTCGAATTTGGGCCAAGCTCCTTTAAACTTGATAGAGCTTGGGCTCAGTACATCAGGCTCGAGCCTCATTAGTAAAGGATAGGGTCGTGATGATTCATTGTCATCTCTAAATGATATCTCTCAATTATATTGAAAATTTGAATGGATCATTAACGCCCATGTGAAATTCTTAAATTGATCTCTAGTGCAAATTCAATTTAACCCCTGGTAACAATCTAAATTGACATCTAGAACATATGTAAATTTCTAGTACTTTACACCGGTGTTGCTATTCTGAATTGACGTCTAATACCTTTGCAAGATTGTAATATTTTAGTAGTGCTAATTATAAGGATTACATCAGGATACAAGGATCGAAATAGAATTGAGGTTGAGTAAGGGAATCAAAATATACTTCAAAATTACTAATTAGACAGGGTTCTTATTTAGGTCAATTTAGTTAACAATTGAAAGACAGCAAAATTCTAAATTTGGAGATTTAAGACAGAAATTCTCGTACAATTGGGCATGTACTATGTAGGGTGCATTAATAAGCTCATAACCTGAAAACCTTGATGTAGGAGGTTAAAACCTTCTTTCTATTAGATGTAATCATATTGGATGCAAGAACATCAGAACAATTCTCATCATTGCTATCAACAATCAATTTGTTCATAAATTTTCTCAAATGGACTCTGGCAGTTCGAAGCAAAATGGTGTACAGATTATGCTCAAAAGGCATAACCTGTATACCATTCGTCAAATTTCGTCATACTAATCCCAGGATCATTTGCTAATTCATGCAACAATAATCTTTTAAGGAACTAGTTTATACATCAGAAACACTGAATTCCTTTCTAGTTTCTTCCATAAAACGTATCTATGCTGTTGCAATTGCCAGAGTGATCAAATTCACTTCTGTTTTTTTTTTTCCCCAATCCCATGTAGATGAAAGAAGCAGCTCTCGCTTATATACATACCAAAGGCACTTTTACAGCAATCACAATCACCTGTGCATATCACAGGAATCGAAATTGTCTAGGAAAGAGCAAATTAGTTACACAACCAAATCAATATATATTGGTAAGAAATTGTCTAGGAAAGAGCAAATTAGTTACACAGCCAAATCAATATATATTGGTAAGAGGAACTAATTCCTTTCTCGCGGGCAATCACTTCCATCTCTTGAAAAACTTTCCCTTGTGCTTTCCAAACATGCCATGCTTCCAACGCTTTCCAAATTTCCCATGCTTAAATTTGCCATGTTTGAACTTTCCACGGCCAAACCCATGGTAACTTCCATGTCCAACATGATGGGCACCATATGCAGCTGCTGCAGCTGCTGCTCCCCCAGCTAACAATGCCCCCATACCATGCCCATGCCCATGCCCTGTAACAATAGATCAAAACGAATCCAAATGGACTGTGAATTCATCAAATGTAGTCATGAGTGGCATAAGAATTCCAAGCTTTATGAGGTCAACAGATTGTATGGAGAATTGTATAATCTTCTTATTAGCAGGAAATTCAATTCGGAGTAAGTTGTACCCCGTTTATCACTGGATCATTTTCTAAAACTTTCAATATGGTAAAACAAACAGAGAGTTAGTAAACAAAGTAGAGAACCTTCAACAGAATCAGGATAAGTTGAGCAAATTGTTTAGACATTTCTCATCCTGGTTTGACGTTTTAGTCTTTAAACAAATTACAAAAACAGCCGCTTAGAAACAAGGTGGCAACAAGAATGCCTTTATGCACATATACGTAATGCAAATAGCTGCCCTGTTCATCATAATAACAAGATACTTGGTTTAGGAACAAATAATAATTGATTAAGACCGATATTCTTACTCTACTCTCTTGTATCACCATGGACATTAATAAAAGAAAGATGTTCATTATGAACAACCCTGGCCAAAACCACAATCTGATAAATATCAGCTCAGTAACATACCGGTAGGATATGGTGCTGATGGGCCAGGATGAGGATAGGGAGCTGGAGGGTATGCTCCAGGGGGTGGATAGCCAGATGGAGGGTATGCTCCAGGGGGTGGATAGCCAGATGGAGGGTATCCACCAGGAGGAGGGTATCCAGGTGGTGGATACCCTTGCGGAGGATATCCGTGAGGAGGATAGGCATGTGGCGGATAGTGTCCGCGACCAGCACCAGCAGCATATGCAGCTAGATGTGAAAGAATACCTTTGTCGGAAGAATCATGGTCTTGCTTGTCCTTTCCACCTCCCATTTCAATTGATTGATACTACAGAAACTGAAGGTTAGGCTATTTGACACACTTCACCATTAAAAAACTTTCACGGAGCCATAATATACAAATAATCCGAGTTGCATCTAGTTCCTACAATACTCAACTTACTACTAATCTCATAAAGAAAAAGAAAGCCAAACCTAAAGACATAACAAAACATACATCAGAAAGAAGCTATTATACGAAACTTGAAGGATATCTCATCTCATGCGCAGTTAGTTCAAATTGCAAATCTAACCTTAAAGACAATGATGATTAATTGAATATAAGATTAGGATTTCGTAATATGCAATAGAAGTTATTGAAAAGGGTTGAGAATTGATCATTCGATTATCAAGATTGAGTCTCAATTTTAAAAAGATAATAAAAGATTAAGCTTCAAATAATCAACCTTATTTTACCTTAAAGCCAAGCCCTTTTATACCAGAAGATTAATCCAATGAAACCAGAAAACGTAAGCAGCTGAACAAACAGGAAGAGTAAACCCAGAAAATATGGGAGAAATTATGAAGAAAGCAAGCGCAGGGGACCAAAAACACAAACAATGTCCAATGACAAATACGCAGCAAAGAAAGCCACATGAACAAGAAAACGTGAACAGAAAAATACCAGAGCTTTACGTATCTGAGATTGCCGAAGAATTGAAAGTTGAAGATGGTGGGTTCTAATCATGTATCATTATATATATGATCACGCGTTTATATTAGATGTGACGTGAGGCCGATTGACCTACCCCGAGATTCGGTTTGCCTTATCTTACACGTTCAATTACCCAGTGTTAAGCAAACATTTGTGAGTAAATATTAATTTAACCTGAGGCATTAATTGCATCTAATTAGCAAATAAAGGGCATTCCTATGAATTATTAGTGATGTATCAATATTCAGTATACACCAATTTCACTCCACTTGTTTTATGATAATTCTAATAATATCGTGTTCTATTATTTAAATATTTAAAAATATTTTGAAAAAAACGTAAATGCTGAACAATTGGTTACAGAGAAAAACATAAATTCTCCTCCAACATCTTCCCTCTTTTTTATTAAACATTGATAGTCTTTTTGACCCTGTTTTATAATTAACTGATTGCATTATCTCAGCTAATTTAACCAACAGATAACATCAACCGTTTGTTAAAGACGTTTGGTAAAATTAGTTATTTACAATTAATTATTTATGTGTAAAATAACCAATAAGAATATAACTTAAAAAAAATTATAAGAGCATGAATATTATTTCGTTGAATTTTTATAAGAATTTAAATTTTAGAAACTTAATTTTACAGAAATTAAGTTTATAACTCTAATAAAACATAGGATATATAAACAACAACAATAACAACAACAACAACAATAATAATAATAATTATTATAAAAAAATTGACAAGTTGATGATTTTTAAGTGTTTAGAGAAGACGATTTTAGGAGATTCTAAAAGATCTCTACGCAGGAATCATAACTTTCTCTTTTTAAAGTGAAAACTTAAGGGCTACCAGTTGCTTAAGATAAGAAATGAGTTTGAAGGCACAAATTATCTTTGAGTAAGATTTTTATTAGTTGATATGTTGAAACGCTATTTCAAAAAATAGCTGGTTGGGTTAACCAAACAAGTATACTAACTATTTAATATAATCAAACAGCTAATACTCTTTAATCAGCTGAAATATAGCTTAAATGCTATCTACCAAACAGGCCCTTTGTCCGTGTATTCCTAAACTTTTTCAAACACCATATATTAATGGTATTTTTTACTGGATTGTTTTAATTGTTTATCAAACATGTAAATGCACGATCACTATGAGAATAAAGGGATAGTGGCTCTCCAGATTTTGAGTTCTCTTCATCCACAATGAGTGGCAACAGAATAGATTCTCACCCACTACATGAGTGGTAATATAGTGGATTCTCACCCACTACAAAAGAAACCCATACAGTGAAGTTAGTCCTTGAGGTAATCAGCAAATGAAGATTATGGGATCCATGAAGAGATAAACAAAAGACAACGAGCCTAGAACCGTGTCTCTATAAAAACCAGCTATTAACAAATCTTTAGAGTTGAATGCTTGAGAAGAAGATTTTGTCAATGGAGCTTGGAACATTCTAATCTGCACAGAAGCTTACCAGTTGGTTATGTACGCTTATGGTATAACCTTCTATATACTTTTGAACCTTCTGATTCTGCATGGATTTCTCTTTCAGTTCTTATTCCCATTGGATTATTCAAAAGCCAGCCATCACTGTCGCACAGTATATTTTGGTCAATTGCATCGAAATTGTCAAGTTCATCTGACTTGGCATCAAATTGATTTCTCATATCAAGAGCCACCTCTAGCACATCAGACTGCATGAATACCTATCCCGTGGGAAAAGTTGGAGTCAAGTGAACATGTAGAAAAGCAAAGAAAGATAATTGTTGTCTCCTCACGTAGACCAATTAAGTTTTTCAGTTTGCAGAAGAATGCTATGTGATTGGAGCTTGCATTCATGTAGACATGTACATTTTATCATACATTTACATGTCTTTATTGTACCAACAGAACTTAAGGCAACTATGACCTCAACCATTAAACTTCATATTTCCATATTGTCCCCAGTTGACCTGTATTGGCCTTCACAAGTGATGATTTAAGTTCCATCACTGGGACAAGCATATGGACATCAATTATATTATAGCAGCCCAAACTAATCACCATAATTTGTTCAAAAACATGACTGCATCTTGCATTCTCTGCAGCTATCTCAACAGAATTGAAGAAAGTGTTCTGACACACTGGAACATGGGGTCCAGTATCAGATATCGTGGATTCATTTCCATTCTACAGCTATAGATTAATCTGGTTACCCTAATCTGAACTTCTTTTTGCACCCTAAGATCAATTCCAACCAACTTGGGATAAAACAACATTAGAGTTAACTTCTTAGGAAAGTACGACAGAGGAGAATGAAGATTTTTACAATGATAAAAGAATTAGAGAAACGAACATTAAAAAATGTTAAGTGTCTGTTATACAAGAAAAGCCTAGAGCACTTACCTTTCCTCCAGGGGCCAACTGACTGACAATAGAATCAACCAACGGTGTCTGCAGAACCCTTCTCTTATGATGCCTTTTCTTGAAATGAGGGTCTGGGCACTGCATATATAGTTGTATACGTGACACAAATACTATTTTAGAAGGACTTCTTTGGAACTTCACTCTTGCATCCCAGTACATTCATACTGATATATAATATAATCAGGGCCACGAGTGATCTCACCAATATTGAAACTGTCATCAAGGGCCCTGGATATGAGAGAACAAGCTGTCTGAAAGAAACGGTGGCATTTGCAAACAGGAAATGTCTGTAATAAGTTCAAATTGCCTTGTTAAATAAGCCAATAAAATTACCATGATATGTCTCACTCCGGACCCAAAATAAGATTTGTTTGGAAACCATACATGTTACCAAGAGTTAGCTCTTTTACCCAGAATTCAGCACGCTTGACTAGCTGCATTAACATTAGAAGCATCGCCACACAAATGATAAAATAAAGAACTGTTGGTAATAGGCATGAAAAAATAGGACCAAGCAAAAAAATATTAATTCCAAAAAGGATTGCTAAATAGTACCCAAAATTTTCATTCCCATACTTTTTTTCGTATTTCAAGCCCCAAATAATTTCCTAAATCAGGTTTCCTTTTGGCAAGCCAAATCAGAAATCTGCCGCTCCCTGAAAATTTCAGTCATTCGTTAGGCCAAATGTACTTTTAAAATAAGTTCAATATTTTTATTGTTTATTGACCTAAGAACAAACACTTGTAATAGCCATTGGAATGAACTAAAATCACTCAACTCATATTCCAGAAAAGTTAATATTTTCATGGTGTAAATGTCACCATTGAACTATAAATCTATTTCATATGAAACCCTTCATTTTCACTGAAACAGAGAAGTTGAAAGGTTTCCATATAGTCTCACGTAATGAAAGATCACGGCAATATTACTAAAAGCTTGTGCTAAGAAGCGATTTCCTTCTAGTGCCCGAAAATTCACTCTAATTCCAATCACCTGCCTTTCTGACATATCAAGCTAATTCAAAAAGGCAATCATCTGTGGAGAGGATTGTTCATATCATCTCATGAAAAACTGACTATCGTAGTCACCCAAAATGAAATAGTGAAATAACATAGGAGAAAGCAAAGTCGCAAAAGTTTACCACTCCCAATATCCACCATTAGTGGCAAAGTCGGGTCCTTGAAGATATTGTTCCAATCAGGTATTTCTGCTGGCACCTAGTATAATTTTGCCAATAAGGTAAATGTCCAAAATACAGATTTAGTTAAAATTAGAATTAGAGAATAGTCAACATATGTAAGCAGTAACCTATACTCAAAATGGTCTCGAATGACTTACAGAGAAAGAGGAACTCAAAGGGTTAACATGTTGCCTGATTCTAACATGACCCACTTCCTGCAATTGAGACATAACAACCTTTAGTTACCAGCATTTAAAAGGCAACGGTGAAGAAAAGAAAGGATTACCTTAAAAACTATATTAAAACAGTGTTTCTAACAACTTCACCCATCATTTTTATCATGCACAAAAGCAATTGCCAAATATCTTCAAAAGAAACAAAAACAAACAATATTAAAGGAGAAACTAGATGTTATGTAGAAAATTCCATTACCGCAGAAATTCTATCCGTGAGTTTAAGATCAGCGTACTCCATGGCCACCAGGTCTGCACTACGGAGTTTTACACCGCCATCATCAAAAGCAATAACTTTACTACTATTATCATTACGACAACTATGATGGTAACGATAAAGATGCTTTACGGGTTTTATAGAGTAATTAGAAGTTGCAGATTTTGTTAGAAAAGATGCAGGGAACTGGCAAAATGGCAGTGGAAGCAGAGAGAAGAAGCCATTGATTTTGCAGATACAGTGCAGTCCCACCATGAAAAAATTATAGCTTTGGAAATAGTAGCTACAATTGATGACTTGTTGAGTTCAAACAACCAGATTTGGACTAGCTCAGCATAAGAAGATAAGATAAAAAAGATGACTGAATTTGAATCAACCACATTCACAGCAGCCACATGTCAATAACCATCAAACGTTGATTCAAATATTTGGTTATTCGTTGGGTAATTTCTTCAAACAGGTGGTGAGCTTGTTGCCAGTGATTTTTCAGAACAATAAACGAAATTACAAAAGTTCCGAATGATTTGACATTAGAAACATACGAGACTTGCAGAAAAAAGGCAGGATAGCAAATTTTCGAAAATTTAGACACATAAAGGAAGCAGAAGGATAGGATAGGGTACTGTGAGGTCTACACACGTTTTTGGGATAACTATGCTCTTATCCTTTTCAGTAATTGATAACATATCTTAAAATGTTTAACATAAATGAACAACTACAAATCTTAGAAAACAATTTTTTTGTTACTTAAATCAGTAAATTATTAACAAACTAACGTTTTGAATTAAATTGTTATAATTTTAAAATACTAATCCCTCAATTAAAAATTTAAAAATTTTGGGATTGCCTCATAAACCATTTGACTCAAAAACTTAATTTTTATGTTGTCTGTAATTGAGTCAATGGTTAGACCCATTTGATTGTATTATGATACTTGTTCTATTGTGTTGTTCAGTAATAACAATAAGAATATCACATAATCTAAACATTTAAAGTTCAAGTATTTGATCATAAAATGGTTGATCCTGAAGGAAACATTAAGGTGGAGTATTTGAGGACTCAGGAGATTTTAGTTGGTTATTTAACCAAATGATTTCGCTCACTTATGTTAAAATATATGTATGTAGTATGAATGTATTGAAGTCCTTGGACATTTTTAATTAGAGATTGTTAAGTTTACTCCTCTTATGTTATACATTTTGAGAACAGTAAAAGTCCCTCAAATCTTCTGTACCCATTATTCTGTACCTATTTTGTGCCCATTATATCTGAACCATCCAATTATGTGAAACCCACAAAAATAGATGGCTCAGATGCAATGGACACGGAGTAGGTACAGAAGATTATGTCCCCGATAAAAGATGACCTCCTCTATTTAAAAAAAGTGAAGTAAATTGATTTAAGAATTAACATTCAAATTAAATTTATTTGTCCATCTTCCCCCTTTTATCTCAAAAAGTCACAAATTCTTTAAGAATTACAAAAAATCAAAACCAAAGGGCTAAATACTCACCCATAGCGATCCATGTTTTTCTGCATTATGCAAATTAAACATAAGTTTAAATATTTATGTTTCATTAAGGTGTAAAAATAGATATATCACTATAAAATATTTGAAGAAAACAACTAGAATTTTATTTTCAAACCTAAGGTTTCTAACATTGCTCTGTAATAAAAGAAAAGTGGACAATGATACAAGACAAAAAAAATGTAGTAAATCTTAATTACTAATTCTCCTTAAAATTAGATATTATCTTGTAGAGAATATATTAATTAATTATCATGAATATCCTCATTAACATTCTCCAAAATATAATTTTGAATTTTTATTTCTATTATAAGTAAAGATTCATCAAAACTCTTTTGAAGCTATCAATTTATTTATTTTTAAATTATACATTAATTAATCTATTAAAAATAAAAAAAGCATAATAACCATAGTTAGTTAGCCAAACTTAATTGTTAGCTCTGTAATCCGACAAAAGTTGTCGATGAGACATTGAAGACTTTAGGATTGGCGAACAATGTCCCCGCCTACTCCCCAGAAAAACAGGAGAAACAAGAGAGAGAGACAAGAGAAACAAAAACAGAGATCACATGAAAGGTAAGATGTCAGAAAGTCATGGTAACGTTCTAATTCATCCTACCAGATATTTTACACCATTGTTCAGTTAAAACCTTTAAAAAAAAAAAAAAGAGGGCACCATAGTTTGGCTCTCAAACAGAAGCTGAATAATATCGACAGAACAGTACGTAAAGAAGTGATTCAACACAACAGTAATTATAAATCTGCTCGCATTATGCAGAATGCCTCACGTTATGCAGTCTTCACAAAATGTTGGGAAATTAACTTGGGCATCTCCAGCATCCCAACTTTCTCCCTTCCGTTAAATATGACCTTGAGTTTCTCATCGCATATTATCTCCTTTTTGTCCGCAGGGTTCTGTCATTATGTGCAGCCATATGCAATTATTAAGAATGATTATAATTCACAATTTCTCAACACATCAAAAGTAATTGCTCAAATGTTAAGTAAGTCGGTTTTCCCATCTCAGAATTCAAAATCTCTAAGACCTATCACCATTCAAGCAAAATGTCAAGCTGAGAGACTTTACATGATACAAACAGCCAGTATCTTTAGCTGCCTACCTAATATAGGCAAAATGGAAAATATCCCAGTTCCATCTGATTATTCTCAACACGATGCGACTAAAATCGATCACTCCATATATATCATAATAACGTTAGCTAACTACACTTGAAGCCTCACTCTGCAACGGATCAAATACATCAACAGGTTAATATCTTGCCACTATATATATTCGAAGGGTCAGGATACAATCCAGAAAATATTAGCATGTCAAGGAAAATGAAATGCAAATAATTTTTCACCTTCCACATCCATAAGTGGACAACTAAACATTCCAAAGCCCAAAATTAAAATAGCAACATTTCATATTTAACTTTTTTAGTCATGACAACCCTACAAAACTTGAAGAGATATAAAGGGCGTGGGGGTCCTTTTCTGACACAAACCACTTAACTGCGAACAAAGTATCGAGTCCTATCAAGTTATTAGTTCTATTCCAAATATGACCACAACAATTTTGAGGAGTCTCAAATTTCTGCATTGTCACATAACTAGAAATGGAACTCAAAAGATATCATAAAGCGCTAAATAATAGTATCTCAAACTCGCAACCCCTTATAACTGCTAAAACAACCTCAACGTCCTGGATTATGTTCTCCTTTCATGACCTCCGTCAAGCACCCGCCTTTCATCCCTATCTTCACAATCCCATTTCATTGTGAAAATTACAGATTATCTTCAGATTCTAATTTCTCATACTGTTACTTTGAGAACCTGACCACCTTTAGTCCAATCAAACAAATACTTAGACACAAAAATGTGAATTCAAAAGTTAACACAGAAAAAAGAAAAATTGAAACTAAAATTCGAGAAGAACAGCCTAACCAAAAGGGTTAGGCCACAAACAGAAGAAAAATGGAACTTCTAGCACCGACCATATGACAGTTTGTTGAGGTAAAGAAAGCAGAAGTCATCAAAGAAAAAGAAAAGAATTTCACCAAATCAGAGGCCAAACACTTGTATGAATAAAAGGTTTATAGCCAGGGGGTGAGAGAGAGAGAGAGAGAGAGAACAAAGTATACGTGTAAAGCCTAACCCAAAAAAAAGAAAAAAAGAAAAGAATGTGCGGTTAACCTGGAGTTTGTTTTGCTTGATATGGTCCCAGATCCTCTTGACAACATCGGTACGAGAAGCCTCTGAGACGCCGAGAAAATTACGGAGGACAGGAGATACAGGTTTCGCCATTAGTATACCGGCGGGCTTTTTCGGTACAACCCCCTCCGTTTTTGTCTTTGCTTTCGTCTTTGGTTTAGCTTTCGTCGCCGCGGTCGGAGCATTTGCGGCGGCGGTAGCGGCGGGGGACTTGGACGGAGCAAGCAGAGCCCGACAAGCTTTGAAAACCCTAGATGAAGCCAATGACATTTTGCTGGAACTTGCTGTTTCTTGGGTTTAGGGTTCTGGCTGTAAGGCTTGAGCGAGTACCGAGAGTGACCGCTCCTAATTCTAAGCGTTTGTATCTCACTTCATAGTCCTCCAATTAATTAATGAAAAGGAAATCAGTAATCAAAAATCACTAAACCATATTTCTTTTCCGTCTTCAAACCATATAGCAGATTAATTTTTCTCTTAATTAAAATATAAAACAAAAATATATAAGAAAAAAAAGGAGCAAAAGCTTTATTTACGATAAGATGAAACTAACATCAAATTAAAACGAGAAATTTCAGAAATATATCTAAAGGTGTAGAACAAAAAATTTCTTCATTGATAAGACTTAATAAGATAAGATGAGAGATCATAAAGAATTAAAAGACGATAAGAAAATAAAGAGGATGATAGGACAAAGAATGAAGATAAATGAGTAAAAAATAAACATAATAAAAACTTAAATTGAAATGAAAATTCGATATCCATCTCTTTTGGTGGGCTTAATAGATTCTCAAATTTAATGAGTCTATTCCTTTAGAATTGAAAGCCCTAAAATAAACACTATTCTTTTACAATTATTTCATTCTTCATTCCCAAACTTTCAAACTAAACGTCTTTTAAAAATTAAATCAATAATATAACGAAGAGATTAATTAAATTGTAATAAAATTTACTAAAAATTAAATAAAATTAAAAATTTTAAAATTCTATTGAAAAAAATTGTGGTAAAATTTAATTAAAAAATTATTAATTAAAAATTGAATTAACCTATTTTAATTTATAATAATTAACTAATTAATCAATAAACTGATCAGTTTTTAATAACAAAAATTATTAAAATAAATTGTTAAAAGTTTTTATGATTAAACCGAATGAACCAGTTGAATTTATTAATGATTGCAAAATTTTACATTGCAAAATTTTATATCAAGAATTATATAATTAATTCAGTAGAATGAAAAAAAATAAGAATTTTAAAAATAATTTAACTTGTATCAAAATTAAATTATTTTTAAAACATAAATCTATTTCCATTATTTTGAAGAGAAATAACATAAAGGAATTGGGCTGAACTGCAAGGCCTTCTGCCTTCGGCTTCGCTGCTCTTATCCGTTGCTTTATCACAGCCACATCCCCACTTCTTCTTCCGCTTCTTCTTCTTCCATGTCTCTGTAGTGATAGTTCTAGCTGTCTTATGTGGACATTTGACATTTCACTGAAGCAAACACATGTAGTAGTAGGATTTTTGAAGTCGTAGAAGAACGAACGGGTGGAGGATGTCTTGTCTTTTGCCGCAGTTTAGGTGCCAACCTGACGCATTCTCTATCCATGTCAGAGCTAACCTTCATCATAGTACCGGTGAGTTACCCTCTCTTCCCTTCTTAATTGATTCAGTTTCCCCCGTTTCAATCTGAACTGTGCTGGCTTAGTCTTAGTATCCACCGTCTTGTTTGGCTTTGCAATGGAAAATGTCTCCGTCCTGACGAGAAATCTGTGATATATTTTGGTTTGACTACTGCCCTTCCTATGGTGTGGGTTAGAGCTTGGAATTTTTCTTATTTTATTTACGTAAAACCAGTGGTGATTCTGTTTTACAACCAGAACTTAAAATTTTATATTTGTGTGTGTGTTTTCTTTTTCATTTTTTCTTAAGAATTTAGATGTATGTCGGTGATTTTGATATGCTTTTCAATGATAATTTAGATGAGTATCTTTTAGTTTCAGAAAGTGGCAGTTCGACAATCTGTTTTGCGAGCAGCATCCATCTGATAAAAAAGTGGTCGCCTTTTCCTAAATCATCTATCTCAAACATCTTTTGCTTGCTTGCTTGGCAGGCAATCATTCTCTACTGCCCATTGTTTGCATTCTCTATCTTCGTGAGGCAATTCCCGTTACAATGATCTTCCTTATCATCTCGAGACTAGCCATTTTCTGTGGGCCTAAATTTAGCAAAATTCACGGATTCGAGCTTTTCCTTCAGAGAAAAATAACTTTCATTGACGAAGGAAATGCGACATGACTTTGCTAATAGCTTGATTATTGTTACAGATTGCTGCGACTGCTGAGGGTTTCTGTTCTCATGTGTCGGAGTAGTATAAATATATCATAGCTGTATTCTTCTAATCATGTAACCCTGGTTGATTCTGCAGCTAAATTCAGGGAGCTAACTATTATCAGACCAGAATGTGTTTTGTCAACTGCAACACCAGCAATATCAACATCAACATCAACAACGGTGCTAGATCTAGAGAAGCTAAGATTACCTTCTTCAGAAGCTCATTCAAATTCATTTGCTACGGACAAACCATGGAAATATGTGGGAGCAGTTGGTCCACCCAAGGAGGTAACACTTGGTCTATTAGTTTATTACTGTCCCTGAAGGCTAATCTTGATAGAAAATTGAAAATTGTTATTGCTCCTTAAATACTCAAATTTCCATAAGCAACATAACCTAATAATATTGACTGATGAGGTAACTATTTCTGAAATATAAGCTTGTAATCAATCAAATGTGCTATGTTCTTTACTATTATTTGGAGTTGGCATATCCATTGAGGCAAACGTTTACTAATGATCATGGGTTATTTTCTGCACTCAAACTCAAAACACATCATTTTTCAAACCTGCATTTATTTTTTGTACACCCAAATTAGTAAAAAGATCTGTTTGTTGTCATTTTTTGAATTGTTGGCGTACCTGTTTTGTTTGATCCTATAGCCAAATAATGTAATTATTGTTTTAACTGCTACATGATCTCTTAGGTTAAAAGGTCAGTTATCTGTATAGTAAGGAAATATAAATGCTGTCTATTTGTAGGTTACATGTGGAGCATCTTTAGTCACTGAAGCACTCATTGGAAATGATGAGGCTGTCATTGCTGCTGCTGCTGCCGAAGCATTGACCCTTGCTAAAGCTGCTGTCAAGGTTGCAAAGGATGCAGCAATGATAGTTAACAGATACAATTCTACACAAACAGAAAACCGATCCACAGCGGATGATGTCACATCCAGGTGGTCTCTACTTACAGAAAAAGAACGTGCTATTATAATAGGTGACAATAATGTAGCTGAAACTGGACCAAGAAAAGAATGTTCTGTGCCATACCCCATCGAAGAATCTGAATATTTGGAGCCAACAGCTGAAGAGTTAACACTTCTGGAGCAACAACTATTGGAAGGTATAGCTGTGAGATCTAGTCGCCAAAACGAAAGAAAAGTTAGACGAGCAAGAGCATCTGAAAGGGTTGCTGCAGGTGCCATGTCTGTGAAATCTAGTTCTACAAGCAAGAAAAAGCGTAGTTCTTTACAAGATGTGGACTATGCTGATCCATTACGTTACTTAAGGGCAACGACCTCCAATTCCAAGCTTCTCACAGCTGCTGAAGAATTGGAGTTGTCAGAGGCCATTCAGGTGCCTATTTTGTCTTTTCCACGGTTCCAAATATACCTGATACCCAATACACAACCAACCCAGTATCAATAGGCAAACCCAAGACCAGATTGTTAGACGCTTAAGCTTCCATCCCTTGACCAAAGGGCGATTGGTCATCCCTTGACCAAAGGGCGATTGGTCATACAGGTTTCATAAAAATTACTATAACACTTTGTGTTCTAGCTGGAGATTTTCTCTTTGGGGACGGGGGTAATAATTTGGTTTTATTATTTAAAAACTTTTAGTCAAAGTGATTAATTTGAATTTTACATCACAGATAATAGATGATAAAGCCAGCTAGAATCAGCACTATTCTATAAAGTCCAAGATTATGTAGCAAGAATCATGTTTAGGAACCTTCTTTTTTGTTCTATAACATGAATCCTAATCTAGGGTACTGGAATGCTGTGTTCTACTTTTATCATGCCTAACCGAATTGCAGTTTAACCAGGGTAAATAATTATATATTCAATTCCTTTATGCAGTCTGTAGTTAGGATGGAAATCATGCTTATTTTATTATTCTTCTATGAAGTAATCATAGCGATCCACATAAGATAATTTTCACCTATTCTAAGGCAGTTCTCTTTTTCATGTTTTATGCTCTCTTTCTATATGGTTGATCTTTCAAGTTTTGCTAATGTCACTTAGGATCTACTAAAACTTGAAAGGGTCCATGAGGAGCTTGTAGAGCGATTTGGCAGTCAGCCCACCTTTGCACAATGGGCATCTGCTGCAGGAGTTGATCAAAAAACTTTGAGAAGGCGTCTCAACTATGGTACCTTTTGCAAAGACAAAATGATAAAATGCAACATACGTCTTGTCATTTCAATCGCCAAAAATTATCAGGGAGCTGGGCTGAATCTCCAGGATCTTGTTCAGGTATTTACCAACTTTTATGCAATCAATGGATGATGTCCTATCTCTTCCTTATGATTAGATATGTACAACGCAAGCATGCATGCATATGTTAACAACAAGAATGAAAGAGCATATGCTCTTTCCAGATATTATAATTCCCATGTCTTTAGTGTCTGAAACATGTTTTCCATTTGTAGGAAGGATGTCGAGGCCTTGTAAGAGGTGCAGAAAAGTTTGATGCTTCAAAAGGTTTTAAATTTTCAACATATGCTCATTGGTGGATTAAGCAGGCAGTCCGTAAGTCACTCTCTGATCAATCTAGGACTATACGCTTACCGGTAAGTTTTACTTCAGTTACCAAAGCTTTTCTTTCAGTGACTGACCTACAGTGGGTTGTGTAAATGCAGTTTTAAGATGGACCAATGGGTTTCTCTGTTTCTTTTGCAAATATCATGGATCGAGGATTCATATTCATATTCAACATGCATCATCATACAAGCTTCTCATTTGCAATTTCTTTGGTTTACAGTTTCACATGGTGGAGGCAACTTATAGAGTCAAAGAAGCCAGAAAGCAATTGTACACTGAAAATGGAAGACATCCTGATGATGAGGAAGTTGCAGAGGCAACTGGGCTCTCTATGAAGAGGCTTAATGCTGTCTTATTGTCTCCAAAAGCCCCAAGATCTCTTGATCAGAAGATTGGGCTTAACATGGATCTTAAACCTTCGGTAAGTCATTGTTATCATTGTTTTCCTGGTCTAGCCAATGTACTCCAGTTTTTTCTTGTCCGCTTGCATTGTTGAGTTCATTGAATCCTGCTAAATACTGGTCTTGTCTTTTCCTCAGGAAGTAATTGCAGATCCTGATGAAGAGACAGCCGAAGATCTGTTAATGAAGCAATTTATGAAACAGGACTTAGACAAGGTTCTTGACACTCTTAGTCCTAAGGAGAATCAGGTTATTAGAATGAGATTTGGACTGGATGATGGCAGGATGAAAACATTGCAAGAGATAGGCGAGTCGATGGGTGTAAGCAGAGAAAGGATCCGACAGATTGAGTCCAGTGGTTTCCGGAAGCTAAAGAACAGGAATAAGACGAAACAACTGGAGCAGTATTTGGTTCCCTAGTAAGCATCATTCAAAGATGCCAGTGCTGATAATTTTACCTAGCCTCCCTGAGCCTCGTCAGGCTTCTCGTCATTTCATCTTTACTTATTCTTCAATTTTCTTTCCCCGCCAATTCAAATACCCATTTCTGGATTTACTTATGCAAATTTAGAGATCAGTTGTGCATAGGAACAAATTTTGTGTTAAACATATATTCTTTTTACCCTTAAAACATCACAGGCAAACTGAATAGAAATGTCTTCTTCATTTGTCTCCCAAATATGCTTTGCTTAATTTTAGAGATTGATTTCTACTTTTGGAAGATTTAATGTAAAGCCTTCAAACAAACATGAGTAATCTCCTCAACATATCCATGATTTACAATGTCTATCAAAATGGCTTAATTTAGGAAACAGGATTATGAGACTGTTTTCCGTATTTATCTAACCATCTTGACTTTAACAATGTACAAATTGACAAAATTAAAGTTTGTTTTTGTTTTTGTTTTTTCAAAAAAAATTTCTTTGTGCTATTTTCCTGAGATCATTAGATTGTTCAGACACATAAATATTAAAAGCTCTTCAATTTACATGAAAGAAAACAAGAAAGAAGGCCTGAGAATTATTAATTTTTGTGTATCATAGAACTTATTGTTGAATTCTCATACTAGTCAATTCTAAAAACAACAATAATAATAATACTCAATGAAAGTCCCGCATAAATGTAAATTTGGAGAGATTCACTAGTATGCAATCTTACCTTTATCAAATAGAGAAATTGTTTTTAATGATTAGTCAATTCTACTATTGTCAAAAAAAAAGGGATCCAATACACAAACAACAAGTGGAAACAAACAACAACCTTTCCCAAATTATATAGTTAAATGGGAAATTGATACTAATCAAAATCACAGCAATATAATGCAAATATAATCAACCCAAATATTATAAAGAACACAAGGATTTACATGAAAAACCTAACGTGAGGAAAAACTATGGGATTGTTAATAAATGGTACCAAAACTTCCATTAATCAACAATAATCAAATGGGTATGACAATTGTTCTTCTCTAGCTCAACTAGAGGTAAACACAATCATCAAGAAAGCTCCTTGGCACAACAAAATGCATCACCCAAAGGTGGCAAAATACAAATTTGTAGACAAGAAGGGCTGGGTAGAACATAACAATTTAGAGGACTCCAAATCATATTCTATATGTTGGATCTAGAGAGGCAAGGCCCAAGAACAATATAGTAAAATTTCATCCTAATCGGAGGTAGTTTGGTCATCGATTGGGGCCAGAGAAAATTTTGATATGCACTTTCTCTCTCTTACCCATTTATACACTATAGATTGCTCTTGTGGCTCTCACACCTACTCACTCATATGATTTCTAGCAATATATCCCCCTTATATACCCATTTTCTTCCTTATTTGGCCTTTAATGAGCAACTTAAAGCGGGGTAAAGTTGACACTTCAAATTAACACCAAATATCATCATATGAAGTAACACTCATATGGTATAATACATGAAATTAATCCAAATTAATAGAGTTTTTTTCCAAGTAGGAGGGATTAACAAAGCATAGCTCCCCCTCACTCGTACTTGGGAGGCTCGACCGAGTTCACTTCTTCTGGCAAGCAATAAGTTTCTCTTTTGGCAAGGTCTTCGTCAATGTGTTTAATCTGTTGAGATCGATATGAATCTTTTTAAACTCAACAACTTGTCTTCTACCACTTCTCGAATCTAATGATATCTCCTCTAAATATGTTTGGTTCGAGAATGGTAGGCAATATTCTTGGCAAGGTGGATGGCACTCTAATTGTCACAATGGAGTAGGAACTTCTCTTGGTTCTAACTCCTTGCCCACTTCAATGACTGTTATATACTCTGAATATATAGTTGACAAAGCAGTATACTTCTGCAACCTTGATTGTCATGATATTGCTCCCTCTGCAAATGCCATCAAGTATCCAGAAGTAGACTTGTTTGAATCAATTTCCCTTGACATATCAGCATTCGTGTAGCCATCTAACACAAGCAATCCAAGACCAAAGCACAAACATATTGTGGAAGTACCTCTAAGATACTTGAGAATCCATTTAGCTGCTGCCAAATGCTCCTTTCTAGGATTACTCATGAACCTGCTAACAACCCTAATGGCTTGAGCTATATCTAGCCTTATGCACACCATGACATATATCAAACTTCCTATGGCTGATGTATAAGGCTCTTCATCTCTTTCTTTTCTTCATCACTTGTACGACACTGATAGGAATTTAATTTCATGTGGCCTGCAAGTGGAGAACTCAATGATTTAACCTTGTCAATATTGAACTTTTGTAGCACCTTCTCGATGTACCTTTCTTGTGATAGCCATAAATTTTTGTTCTTCCTATCACGGGAAATTTGCATGCCTAAAATTTTCCTTACAAGGTCAAGGTCCTTCATTGCAAAGGACTTACTTAATGCCTTCTTCAAACTGGAAATCTTCTTGGTATCAGGACCAAAAATCAACAGATCATCGACATATAACAAAAGAATGAGAAAATGACCTCCAAAATAATTCTTCACAAACATACAATCATCGGTATGTGTTTTGTAGAAACCATGGTCTAACATAAAGGACTCAAACCTTATAACATTGTCAAGGTACCTTCTTCAAGTCATACAATCTCTTCTTTAAGTTGCACACAAGTTTTTCACTTCCTTTAACCTTAAAGCCTTCATATTGTTCCATATAAATTTCCTCCTTAAGATCACCATAGAGGAATGCAGTTTTCACATAAAGTTGTTCAATTTCCAAATCCATGCTAGCAGCCAAACTAAAAACACCCTAGATTGAAGACATCTTCACAATTGGAGAGAAAAATATCATTAAAGTCAACAACTTCTTCTGGTTGAAGCCTTTTACAACTATTCTTGCCTTATACCTGGGTGGTGTACCATCTTCTCCAGTCTTCAATTTGAACACCCACTTGTTCTTGAGTGTTCTCTTACCTTTAGACAATTCAACCAAGTCATAAGTGTGGTTCTCATGTAAGAACTTAATCTCTTCTGGCATGGTATCATAACACTCCTTACTGTGGACATCTGACATAGCCTTCTCGTAGCTCTCTTGCTCTCCCCCGTCAATCAGTAATGTAGACTCACTAGTTGGATATTTGGAAGAAGGTTGTCTCTATCTAGTGGACATCCTCAACTGATGTTTCAATAGTGTAGTGGGTTGTACAACTAATGGCTCTTCATTTTCATCATCACCATCACTACCATCATAGCCATCTTCCTGGACATCTTGTTGTTGTTCTCTCTAAACAAACTTGGAAGATATTAGATCTTGGTTGGTTGTGGTAGGTGGGGAAGACTATGGCTATTGTGATTTTTTATAGTCTTGAATTGTCTTGTCTTTTATAAAGACAACATCTCGACTTCTGACCACTTTCTTGCCAACTAGATACCACAAATTGTACCTAAATTCATCTCTGGAGTAGCCAAGAAAGATGCATGGCTTGGACTTGCTATTAAGCTTGGACCTCTCATCCTTCAAAATATGAACATATGTTAGGTACTAAAAGGCTCTCAAGTGCTTATAAGAAACATCTATCCCGGTCCACACTCTCTCTAGAATATCACTACCAAGTGGAATGGAAGGAGTTCAATTGATGAGGTAGACAGTTGTAAACATTGCCTCCTCCCAATAGGACTTTTGCTACTTTACGTAAGAAAGCATACATCAAACCCTTTCTTCAATTATTATGTTCATTCTTTCTGTTAATCCATTTAGCTTAGGTGCCTTAAGGGGTGTCTTCTCAGGCATGATATCCTGGACCTTGCAATATTCTTCAAATGGCCCTGTGTACTCAGCACCATTATCAGCTCTGACATATTTGAGCATCCTGCTTGTTTCTCTGTCAACTTTAGCTTGGAACTCCTTGAATGCCAATAGTACCTGATCTTTGGTTTTCAACACAAAAGCCCATAGTTTTCTAGAAAAATCATCAATAAAAGTGACAAAGTAAAGTGCACCAATATGTGGTTTGGCATCCATAACATAAATATCAACATAAACAAGATCTAAAGGATGCTTTCTTCTAAACAAGGAACATGATTAAATAACACACTGTGTTGTTTTTAATCAATACAAGATCTTAGAGACATGCCTTACAATTCAGGGAGGAATTCTTTCTTTGGAAAGACTTGCATACCTCTTTCACTCATGTGATCAAGTCTCTTATGCCACAACTCATAGTATGCTTGCATCAGATATAAGTATCTCTACTTAATAGCTCAGGTCACTATTAAATAGTAAGCTTCCATTTTCTTGCACTAAATTTGTTGGAGAAGCCATCATTATCGAACACACCCACTAAAATAAAATTCAACCTGAAGTTGGGCACATGCCTGACTGCTCTTAACACCAATTGGCGACCAATGGATGATTCTAAGTATACTATAGGATGAGAAGTATTCTCGGTGTGAAGTAAGATGATATGAAGTACTCAAATCAATAACCCAAGTGCAATCATCACAAGCAAGGTTCAAACAACCTTGATCACCAATGAAGAGTAAGTCTTCCTCACTTGTAGCAATTGTTGTGGTGTATTTCTCTTCTTGTTATTGCTAAGATTTTTCACCCTTTTCTTTCTTCTCTTTGACTAAATCACTTATTCTTTTTCTACAATATCTTTGGATGTGGTTAGGCTTGTCACAATAGTGACAAACGATCTTGCTTTTAGACTTTGATCTCCCCTTGGACTTAGCTCTGTCATGGTGTTCTTTTCTCTTACTTCTACCCCTACTAGATTCTTGGGCTACATTAACCTATGTTGAGTTATATATAAGTTGTTAGGAAGAATGGATATAGGCTGATTCTTATATAAGGGGCAATGGATGCTTTAATAAGTGATAAAATAGAAAGTTATTGATTGTGTTTCCTATTCTAGATTGAAATGTCAACTATTTATTTGTGTATGTATTTTTTTCAAAGTAAGAAAAATAAAAGGTTCTTCTCTGATTTTTACATGGTATTAGAGCTAGGGTTTTAAGATTTTTCCAAAATTTTTTGATTTTTTTGATTAATTTTTGACAAAGTTCATATTGCATTACTCTAGTGTTGGATCAAAAATCTAACATCACCAGTTTTTTCCTTTCTTACTTGACGGTAAAACCTCATAATCTCGTCATCGATCGTTACCCATACGGCTTCATACATCGCACGTTGATTCGATGGTTTAGTTTTCTGATCTCCCTCTCCAGTGTACGTCTCATCTCACCGTCATCGCTAATCTATTCAGACAATGCCAATCACTCATTTTTTGTTGCCATCAATTGACTTTGTTGTTGAAAAAGTCATCGAAAGTTGTTCTCTTACCGATCTCTCTCTTCGACGAATGTGACTTGTTACCTCTAGCACTAACAAACTCAGAATCCACTAGAATTTTTCATTCCTGGTTACATTTCAATCTTCCCTAAAGCCACCAAAACTCAATTTTGCTCATGCTTCTCCTCGGTTGACTCATTCAAACTTGGTTCATCATGGCTCCTACAGAATTCTGTTCTCAATCAGGTGCTCTTCCCTTTATTTCTCTTCCCTCAATTATGACTAAAAATTAGTAGGTAATTCTAATTATACCTCATAGGTTGTCTTTGTTAAATTAAGGTGTACAGGTCAAGGCCTAACAAATCACTTAATTACTAGGGCTAAGGATATCGAAACAAATAAATCTATTTGGGTACAAATTGATGCATTATTATGTAGTATATTATGGCAAACAATTGATCCTCACCTTCACCTATTTATAAAGCATGCAGAACCTATTTTGAGATATGGAGTCATGCAAAGTTACTTTATACTAATGACATCCAGAGATTGTATCTTGTAATGTCAAACTTGGTTAATCTCAAACAACAAGATGTGAACATGTCTGAATTTCTTGGTAGAAAGGCCTCCCTAAAAACAGAATTCAACCTATTATTACTTATTGATAAGTCTGCAGCAGAAAATCTTGCGTAGTGAGATAAGTTTTTTATGGTTCTTACTCGTACTACTATCAGTTCTAAACTTACTTCAGTATGAGATCAGATTTTGGGAAGTCTTACTGTACCTTCTCTGGATGAAGTATTTGATCGATTACTACATGTTTCTTTTGTTAGCATTATGATAGGATCTCCCTTAATTAATTCTTCCACTTTGGCCTCTCAATCTCAGAGTACTAATAGAGTAGAGTAGGGGGATCGTGGTGGTAAAGGAAGTCAACCTAAATGTAATTATTGTCATTAATGGGGACATACTGTTGGACCCCGTTACTGGAACCCAACAATCGATCCAAAACCATAACACCTAGAACCTTGAACTTCGTTCCTTGAAGGGTCATTCCATTAAACCCTAATTAGCCATCATATATTTTCTTTTTCATTGCATATCATTACCCATCATCTGTTACAAGTTCATTCTCATAACATTCCAAAATACCCTCACACTTTGTTTCATGGTGCGCCCACACAAAACAGTTACCAC
>JANZLX010000002.1:10995278-11010333 GCA_025531955.1 Erythroxylum orinocense | reverse complement strand
ATGGTCACTCACTGAGTTCGCAAATCTCATCCAAATTTGCAAATATTTTTCAGGACTCTGAAGAATACCCCGTCCGGCGAACGGGAGTATGCCTACTGCATAGAGGTCGGGATCAGTTGTGTCTGTCTATTGCATTTGATTATTGTTGTCTACATTTGTATTCCGTGATTTGTAAAAAGAATGTGTTGTATTGATGTTGGGCCACAGTGGCCATTGGAAGTTGTATAATGGTAAAGTACTGATTGAATTCTTAATGAACTGAAATGGGCTAATTATTGTTGGATGATGTCTATGCTGGGCCAAAATCGGCCATTGGAATCTGTATGAGTGTAATACTGACTGACTTATTGGCTCGATCGGTAATACTGTTACCACCTATGCATGTGCTGTTTGCTAGAATCAAATACTATTGACTGAGTGATTGCTCTAGCACGCTACTTCCGCTGGCATGGACTCGGATATCACCCTCGATGTCGAGTTTGGGTCAGGCAGGAGTGGGGTGCTACACTTCGGCATTTTTCCTAGTCCAGGATTTACCCCCGAAAAATTTCAAAAAAATTCCTTAAATGCTCCAAAATTATAAAATCAATAATGGCACTCTCCAAATAAATTTTCAAAATCAATAACCCATAATTATCAAAATATTCACTCAGAAGTAGGACCAAATATACCGGGAAAGTCAATATATGCATGTACAAATAATTTTATCTGCAAACAATTCATTTTTCACAATATAAGTGTGTCACAATGTGCATGAACATACAAATGCATTTCTAAGCTCTCACTGGTAACCCATATTTCCTATTTTACCCTTCCCACTAGTATCGGGATATTACATAAAGTTTGCAGCCAAACACTCATTTTTTTCTTGAAAATAGCTTTTGCGGTAGAAAAGAGTACTTTTGGAGTCTCCAAAAGCTGAACCAAACAGTCACGAAATAAAATTAGTATATAACAACACCATGCTGATATGCAAAATATAAGAAGGTTTAATAAGACGAAGCTAAAAATCTCCTCTTATTAAGTCTTGCCCGTTTCTCTCTCTCTAAGGGTGCAAGTTTTGTCATGTCTTCGTGCATGTTTCTGTCTTGCTAGTTTTGTTTGTTCTTTCTAGTTTGCCATTGGGTGTTTTTCTCTTGTTGAATCATGGAACCTGAATTCCAAAGGCTGTCTATTCGCGAGAGGGAAGATACTGAGCTCGTGGTTAAGGTTTCGGATATTAAAGGGGGTGGTATAGATTATAATTTGAGTTTGTTAGGTCATTTTTTGGGTGACCGTAATGTCAACTTTGAGGCCATGGAGAGGACCCTTCTCAATATATGGCGCCCTATCAAAGGTTGCCCGATCAAACCTTTCGGTGGGGAGGGTCTATACCTATTCCAGTTTTTTCATGTGGTTGATCTTCGGAGAATGCTGGCCGGAGGACCATGGAGTTTCAACAATTGTATTCTGTTGGTTCATCAGATGAGAGAGGGAGAGAATCCGGATGAGGTAGAGTTTCGGTTTGCTGATTTTTGGGTTCGAGTGCATGATCTCCCGCCGGGTTTTGCTTCGGAAGCATTAGCGTTCAACCTGGGCAATATTATGGGCTCATTTATGGAGTATGATACGGGCAACAAGCGACAATCTTTTCTTCCGTATTTGCATTTCCAAGCTCGAATAAACATAACTGAACCACTTATGCGGACCAAGCGTCTACGGAAGGAGGGGTGATTTTTTTGATGTTTCGTTTAGCTATGAACGGATCCCTCTCATATGCTATTTGTGCGGCATTGTTGGGCACAGTGAGTCCAGTTGTGTTAAGCTTACGGAGCTGCCGGAGGAGGAAATCAAACGGGAGTGGCCGGAGGAGATCTGATCAGAGGTACGTGATCAGCTTAGATTCCGCCCAAATCAGTGATGTCGTGATCCCGCTTATCGCGCACAGTTCAAAAGCAGGGCCCTGAATACAAGGAATCAAGATTCGATCATGGCAAAATCAAAGCATAACAGAATTATGGATAATTATGGCTCTTATTATAGGAATTTTCATTTTGCGCCAGCTGTCGCCTTATCCACACCTGTAACCTGGGTTGTTGAAGTGGCAAAAACTGGCACTGATTCGGAGCTGGATACCGGCTGTAAGGGAAAGAAAGATTCGGTCATGGTTATTGATGAAGTTAAAAACCGTCCTCGCGAATGTTCCTACATTGGTCCCAGTCTCGTTGAGCTGAAAGGTGGTAGCTCCTCGGCTCTTTCGGATGCAACCTATAGTGATTCTGAATTATTATCAGCTGGTCTTGTCCACGAGACCCGCCGCTCGTCATGATTTGTATAGCTTGGAACTGCCGAGGTTTGGGTAACCTGCGTGCAGTGAATGCGCTGAAGGACATTGTTAATGTCAATAAGCCTAATTTTCTTTTTCTTTGTGAAACTCTTGTTAGTTCGCGTAGGATGGAGGAATTACGTATTTTATTGAAGTTTGATTGTTGTTTTTCTGTTGACCGGAATGGTCGGAGTGGGGGTCGTGCTCTCCTATGGAATAATGCTAGTAATGCTACTATTTTGGGTTATTCGAGCAATCATATTGACATGGAAATTATTCATTCTAGTAATTTTAGATGGCGATTTAGAGGTTTTTATGGATTCCCGGAATCTCATCGGAAGTGGAGTAGCTAGGAACTGCTTAAGGCTCTTTCTCGTCGTTTGACGTTACCATGGGTTTGCATGGGAGATTTTAATAATCTTCTCTCTGTTAATGACAAAATTGGTGGTCGGGATTATCCTGTTTTGCTCATGGAGGGGTTTAGTGCTTGCATTGCCGATTGTCAGTTAATTGATGTTCCTCTTGTGGGCTTTGGCTTCACCTGGGAACGGGGTAGGGGTTCGGATTCGCTGGTTTTGGAATGATTGGATAGGGCTTTTGTCACTGCGGATTGGCTTAATTATTTTTCTTTCCATAAGCTTTTTAATTTGGTAAGTTCCTATTCCGATCATAATCCCATTAAACTTGTCGCAAGTGCCGTCTTTCCAGTTCAAAGAGTACACCGTTTTAAGTTTGAGAATTCTTGGTTACTTGATAATGGTTTTCTGGAGGTGGTGGCTGGTGCCTGGCCCCAGGATAGGTTTGTTGGGGTTTTGGATAAAATTATTGCCTGCAGTGTGGCTCTATCTGATTGGCATAATTCTCAGGATCACAACTTTAAGTTTTGGATTGGTCGTTTAAAGAAAAGAATTGATGCTGCTCGTCAGGCTAATGCTAATGATGTGCGTATAGTGAGGCTTCGTTCGGAGCTCTCGACCCTCCTTGCTCAGGAGGCCATTTACTAGAAACAAAGATCCAAAATCTTCTGGCTTAAGTATGGTGAAGCAAATTCTAGATTTTTTCATTCTCATGCCTCACGCAGAAAGCGAGTTAATCACATTGAATTTCTAGAGGATGATCGTGGAAACACTGTGTCGGATATGAACACTATGTGTTCAATTGTCTTGGATTATTTCAATGTTCTTTTCGCAGCTCCATTACCCGCTCTGACTGCAACCGAATGTGATTGTATTGATCCGGTAGTGACGGCGACTGATAATTCTTCTCTAGTGGCCCCTTTCACTATGGAGGAATTCATAATAGCCACGTTTGACATGCATCCTGATAAGGCGCCCGGCCCTGATGGTATGAACCTAGCTTTCTTTCAGAAATGTTAGGATATGATAGGCGATGATATCCTTTCTTATAGTTGGAGGTGGTTGGAGAATGGTGTCTTCCCCGACTCACTTAATAACACTAATATTGTCCTCATTCTGAAGAAAGATAAACCCAGCAATATGAAGGACCTAAGGCCTATCGCCCTCTGCAACGTGATTTATAAAATCATCGCCAAGGTTCTTGCCAACAGACTTAAGGTTCTTCTTCCTCGGATTATCTCCCCTTTGCAGTTAGCGTTTGTCCCTGGCAGACTTATATCTAATAATATTATGGTGGTGTTCGAACTTGTTCACTATATGAAGAATAAAGGTCGGGGCTCAAACGTTGATGTAGCATTCAAGATTGATATCAGCAAGGCATACGACAGAGTCGACTGGGGTTACCTTGAATTCATTCTTATAAAACTGGGATTTGATGCTCGGTGGGTTAAATGGATAATGATATGCATTTCTACCGTTTAGTATTCGGTTGTGTTTAATGGTCAACATGTGGGCCCTATTACCCCTTATCGTGGTCTCCAACAAGGAGATCCACTCAGTCCCTATCTTTTTATTCTTTGTGCTGAAGGGTTATCAGCTCTCTTGCGAACGGCGGAGGCTCGAGGTGATATACACAGAATCACCATCTGCAGAGGAGTGCCCAATGTTTCGCATCTATTTTTTGTTGATGACAGCTTTTTCTTTTTTAAAGCCTCGTCGACGGAGTGCCATAATATTAAGCGGATTCTTGCCACGTATGAGAGAGCGTCGGGTCAAGCGATAAATTATCAAAAATCGGGGATTATGTTTAGTTCTAATACGTCGGAGGAAGTGAAGCAGGCGGCGAAGCTGATATTGGGAGTGTCGAATCCAATCGACCACGGACGGTATTTGGGTCTCCCCTCTCTGATTGGGCGAAATAAAAAACAAATCTTTGCGTTTCTGAAGGATCGGCTCAGTAAACGAATACATAGCTGGACAAACCGTCTGCTTTTTAAGCCAGGTAAGGAGGTCATCCTCAAAACTATCGCTCAAGCACTCCCTACGTTCTGTATGAGTGTCTTCCTTCTCCCTCAAGGTATTTGTGATGATTTACATAAAATGATGAATGCCTACTGGTGGGAATCCTCCTCAGGTAACCGTTCTACACTTCACTGGGCCAAATGGGAAAGGCTTTGCACTCCGAAGAAGATGGGCGGTATGGATTTTTGAGATTTATATTGTTTTAATCTTGCGATGTTGTGTAAGCAGGGTTGGCGTTTTTTGTCCCATCCGAATTCGCTGTCGAGCAAGTTGTTTCAAGCGCGGTATTTCCCCAATTGCAATTTTCTGCAAGCTAATGAAGGCCGAAACCCTAGCTTTATTTGGAGGAGCATTTTCACCGCCCAACAATTGCTAGGGAAGGGAGCTCGATGGCGGGTGGGCGATGGCCATTCAATTTCGGTTTTTAACGATCCCTGGCTGAATTGTAATGAGGGATTCTTTGTGCGTTCTGATCCGCTGCCTGGATTGGAGGATTTGAAGGTTAGTGATCTTTTCAATTCGGACAATTCAGGGTGGGACTCTTCCTTTGTCAATGGCATTTTAACCCCAGATGATGCTCTGCAAGTTTTCAAAATCTCCATTTCCCCGTCTTTGCCCTCTGATCGTTTCTGCTGGAATTTTACTAGGGATGGGTTATATAGTGTTAAATCAGGGTATAGGATTGCTACTGGCCAGTTTTCGTTTATTTCCTCTTTTATGGTTGAGGGCCACTGGAATTCCCTTTGGAATGCTCCCCTTCCCCCGAAGATTAAGGATTTCTTGTGGAGGTTATTGCACGACTTTGTACCTTGTAAGCAGCGTCTGTTAGCTAGGGGTATATCTCTTGATGTTGCTTGTAATAGATGCAGCCTGGTAGAAACTATGGATCATGTGTTGCTCACTTGCCCCTTTGCTCGACAAGTCTAGAGTATTGCAGGTATCAATTTGCAAGGTGATGATATTAAAAGCTGTATTTTTTCGGTGTTAGTTGGTAAGCACTCTGTTTTGGGGCATCGGATTTTTGTGATTTGTTGGAGCCTTTGGTTCCACCGCAACTTGTTGTGTTGGGAGCAAAAGGATACTCATCCAACTGGTATTATCTCTTTTGCTGATGAGTTTCTTGTGAATTGGTTATAAGCAAATTTTGCTTTTGGTCGCCTACTAGTCACTGATAAACCTCTTTCTCGTTGTCTAACTTGGTGTGTGCCTGATAAGGGGTGTTTGAAGTGTAATGTTGATGCCTCGGTTTCGGGAGGAGAAAATAGATCGGGATTTGGTGCTATCTTGCGAGATGATCATGGTCAATTTGTTCAGGCTCTGTCGGGTCATATCTCTGGTTGTGTGGACGCTTATCTTGCAGAAGCCATTTCAATTGAGGAAGCTCTTTCTTGGCTTAAGGATCAACGTCTGGATAAGATTATCATTGAGTCAGATTGTTTTGAAGCTATTAATCATCTAAATAACTCTTCTGATAATCTTCTTGAGGTTGGAACTGTTTTGGCTGATTGTCTCTCTTTAAAGAATAATTTCCATTCGTTGTCCTTCCATTGGACTTCACGGAATGCTAATAAGGCTGCTCATATGTTAGCTCGGGTGGCTCTATTACATGCAAACCGTTTGGTGTGGAATTCGATTCCCAGCTATAATATTTCTGTTATTTCTCTTGATTGTTCATCGCTTATTCTCAACTCAGAAGAGGCTCTAGGTTCAGGTGTAATAGGGTAAAGCCTGTTGGCTTGGGGTTTAGATGCTTCTTCTATGGTTGATTTTTCTCGTTTTCTTTAATGAAGTTGCTTTTTCTCAAAAAAAATAATAATAATACGAAGCTAAAAGATAATTAATGTAAAATGCAAAATTCCATAACATTAGATGAGATCTTTGAAAGCAAGTCATTACTGTTCTTTAATATGTATATATATATATACACACACATATAAAGAAACGAAAAACATCTTTCTAAACGCATTGATAGTGTAAGCTACTAAATATTCATCATCTGCTGGATTCCTATGAACTTGGTTCATAACAGATAAACAGGACCAAATGCAGACTTAAAGTGAGATTCGTTTTGTCTTCACTTGTCCCCATCAACTGAGGAAGGCCGAATCTCGTGGTCTTTGCGGGAAAATGGAGCAAGCTGAATTCCCTGATGAGAACTTGCGTGGTTAGAGTTGGAGCCTTCTGCTTTCTGCGCAATATTCCTCTTCGCCTTCTGATGCCAACCAACAAGCCCAACCTGAGTATGCTCATCGAATATCGCCTTCTTGAACGAACTTCCCATCTTCATTTCCATTGCCAGAACCAAAACAATAAGAACAGAAAAAACAAAAACCTACTCAATGTCATACTCAGTTACTCACCTGCGTCACTATAGCATATAATGGAAGAGTGCTGTAACTACAGAGTATCTGGACGATCACCCTGAATCAAATGAAAACAGCATTACTATCACATATCCCATCACTAAGCAAACATTTATTCATCATTAAGTCATTAGCTCCTACCCTATAATTAGCCTAGGGACGATGTATTTGACGTGTCCCATAATACACGAGTCAAAGCCGTATTGAACCTGCACAGGTACTTGTACGTCAGGATTATCATACCATCCATCCATCTGAGTAAGCCAATGTATAATTTATGATTTCTCACCCATATCCAGAAGAAAAATGCAATCTCAAAAGCATTCTGGAAGAGGATAAAGTGGATCAAGAATAGCACCATGTGTGGTCGATTAAACCAGAAGTGCTCATCTGATGGTTTAACCACTAATTCACCTTCTATGGCTACATGCTTCTCGGCAACCTCGTAAGCCAATTGAGTGATTATGTGCTCCAACTTAGTCCCCACGGCAAGTAGAAGCTGAAGACCAGTACACTGATTAAACTTGGAACAAATGAAACATAAAAAACCGCGCAAAAAGTAAAAGGTCTAAAAAGCATTTGTTCATAAGAGATCTGTTACCACTTCCACAATAACATGGACCCAAAATATTAATGAATACAAAAGTCTTGGCATGATATGAGGAAAACAAGGTCTTAAGCCATATCACAACACATGAGACAACAAATCCATGAGTAAGCAGATGCCTTACGGGGCAATAATTGGTCTCATATAGCGTTTCATTTACAATGAAGAACGACGAACAACCAACCATAAAACCAATTAGAGTCTGTTTCCTCAAGCAGAGAAACGAGTCAATACAAAGAAGGAACTCAAACAGTAAAAAATGTAATTTTAAGTCAACACCTCTTGATAACTCTTTCTCTAAAGAAGTTCATCCCTTCTGAAAAAATCAAGTCACAGGATCACATTAGCTCTTTCAAACATATACGTGTCCGTGTTAAACTTGTATGACCAATCCTTCTTTTCTGACTTGTTTGTATTACCCTTTATATTTTAAATCTATTAAATCAGAAATTTTGTCTTTCAATTACATAGAAAAATCATATGTGACAGTAACTGTAACAGAGCATGAGCAACCTTGTTTTGTTGTATTGATTTAACATATACAATAAATAGGACACTTCCACATTAATAACCCCTCCAGTTATCCCAATCACATTTAGCTTAATGAGTTTCCAGGCCCTTTTCATCTTTAGCTATCAAAAGAGTTTTCCTTAGAATTTAACAATACAATTGGAGTGCTGTCTTGAAGATTCATCAACCATGGTGACTACAGGAAGAATGGAGAACTTAAATTTGCTTTAACTACACTTCTCTCATGCATCGTGTATACCTAGGATTTACCAAATGTAATCTAAGTCTAATGACTCTGCCTTTTATGACACTTAATTTGATGCAAAGAACAGATATAGTTACTCTGGGCATATACAAGTAGGAAGACGCAAGTCACACGCTTGAAGATCAAGGGAAATACTAATCAAGTCTACTCACAATGAAAGGAATGAAAGCTATCCAAAAATATGTGTGCCAACCTGCAAGGGACAAAGGAAATGATTTTGAACGCAAAAAAGGAAAGCATATTTAGTTTTAAGGACTAGCAAAAGAATAGATATGCTCCACTTTGTGTCTATTCTTTCAAATAGCCTAAGCAAAAAAACTTATAAACTGAAGCAGTCCAACTGCCGAGCTAGTGTTCAGTGGTATGTACAAATGTTTAAAGCTTCAAAGTCCAAATACTCTCAACAGTGATGCCAGCCTATCAGAGAACACATAGCTAAGACTTGAAACAATCACTTGTCTCAAATGTTAAAACTTCTTTTCCCTTTTCAATAGTTTGTTGAGAAACTATAACAATTTCAACAGAAGCATAAAATCGTTAAGGTCTGACTAGAAGATTAGACACTTTGGAAAATGAAGCTTTCTCATTGTTAATGGATATCAAATCAAAGGACATATGAACAGCACGTCATCTGAAAATATTCAGTGCAATGGCATACCATTGACATTCAACAATAAGAAGATAACCACGAATACCCAGAGGTACCAACTGCAAACGCCAAAATTAGTTGAACAGAGGGAATCAATAAGGAAACTGGCAATAGTCATGGTATATTCTAGTATGCAACAAGATACAAAATACTTAGCGTGACAAAGTATCCTCTGGTATCACATGCCTTATACCAACAACTCTTTTGAAGTCATCTTCAAGGGCACGTAACATGTATTTGTGAAAATTAAACTTGCGGTTTGATCTGCAGTGTGTCTACAACAGAAGCAATAGATGAGAAGATAAATGATAGAGAGTGATAAATATGGCAAGTGAAATATTTTACCATGATGAAACCTAACCGCAAAGTAATGTAATCTGATTTGGTCACCGAAGCATAAAATTGCTTGAAGAAAGAATGCTGGAAAAAGCACAAACATCGGACAGAGAAATTATGAGATTCATAATGATGAAAAAAGCACAAACATTGGACAGAGAAATTATGTGAATCGTAATGACGATCGAAGAAGCTACTGAAGAAACATCTTTCACATTATAGTTCAGTTAATGTACCTTTCCATCAAATAATTTCAGTTCAATAAAAATATAAGACAAGTGATTCATAACTTCCTCAAAAAAGAAAAGAAAACAATCAATTCATAACTAGTTTCCTGAAAAAAATATCCACAATCCACAGATGCCAGTAGTGGGAAATGTCCTGAGCTTTGTCTTATCCCTGATCTGATATAATTATTGATTATAGAATAATGCAGATTCGAGAAGAATTAACTCACCAACCATCCCATGAGTGCTGAATCTTTACCAATGCCCAGAAAATGTTCCTTGATAAATGCATGTTGATGCACATGAGTAACCTTTTTCTTCAAAACTGCATAAGCAATATTCACCAACTAAAAGCAATTAATATATTAAAAAACTGACAGAAAGCTTTTTTAGACTTTCTAAAAGCCAGAATGATGGAAAGTAGCTTGCACCAGCACCTATTTCCAATCATTCTTGTGATCGTTTTGGAGGTCCAATGATTACGAAAAAGAGCAAATGCATGAAGATAACTTTGCAAGGATTAATCATGGAGATGCAAGAAAAGAGGCTGTTCAAGATGAATCAAATGCATTGCCAAGATTAGTCACTTCTCTACATGTTGAAGATGGAATATGCTTAATACATAAAGAACAAGGCTTGGAGAATGTCTAACAACCTGGTCCACTTGTTTTCAGTTAAATAGAGCCCAATTTGCATATTTAAAATATACTAAAGGGCTTTTGTTCATTTTGTGTTATTAGTCAGCATGTTTTATTGTAATTGGGCTATAACTTAATTTTAAAGCCCAAACCGTATTAGCATTGCTTTATATTTATTTTCTAGTTTCCTTTTTAGGTTAAGACTTGCTATGAGATTAATTTCTAATTGGAACATGATTCTTTAAATTTTTTTGTTGATTAGGATTTTTTATGACATTAAGGATATGAATTGAAATAAGATCCCTAGAGTCCTTGCTAAAGTAGTATTAGTAGTTAGTATTTGAATCCTTGTTATACTTAAAAAGGAATGTTCCTTTAAGACTCTAGTTTTCTTTTTATTTTAGGATTCCTCATTCTTAGGAATTTTATGCATATAAATAAAACTATCTTATTGATGTAATCCGAGGATCATCAATATAAAAATCAAATTAAGAGTTTTCTTCACCTTGTGAGAAGTTCCTTTTTTTCTTTAACAAGAGCTTAATATGATGTTATCAAGACAACTTGTGCAATCAAAATCTCTACAGCTTTTGTTCTAATCAGTGAGCTTGTCAATTTTTCTTACTTGATTTGAAGACAATCTTAGATTCTAAATCCTTGTGATTCATGTTTTAGGTGGTTTTTAGCCTAAAATTCGCATTATAGAACTTTTTGGTAGAGAAACAATCCATCATTTTGCAAAAATCAGCCACCAGTTCAGTTTTTAGTGGCAACATTCACAAATTAAAAGCAATGACGTTATTGAAAACTTCGGAAAATGCTTTCTTAGAATGATGGAAAAAAACAACATTGCATGTGTAGTTCCAGCACCTACCCAATTGAGAAAAAGGCATGCTTAAGATAAGGCTTCATTAGTCGCAACACACAACAAAGGGAAAAAAACAAACCCATGTACACTCAGACACACAAAATAAAAGATGCAAACAATGAATGTGTTCATTATTCTCAAGGAACTAATGGGTAAGTTATATAAATTCATCAATGACACATTATTACCTTCCTCTGTGTCATATCGATCTTTTGAAATTGAATTCTCCCAGTGTTGCCATTGGCGAATCTAAATCATGAAAAAGGATATTAAAAAATCAAAAATAATTGTTACGATCTGAACTCATCAGAAACAATCACATAAGATTCTTACCCTGGCTCCCCCAAAAACGACAGTGAGAACACAGAAAGTCACATGGACAATGGCCAGGACAAAGATGAAGATATGTAAATGGTGTAATGCCTCCACTGATAAAAATGGCACCTTGCCCTGAGGAAAAGAGGAAAATCAGAAAATTAGTCAAAGCAGACAATTTCTGATTCAATTTTGCTGAAATTAGAGAATCAAAGAATGACAATTTCTAAGACAATGGAAAGCAGAGAATATAACACGAATTATGCACAATTTGAATGAAGTAGATGAGGACTAATTTTGATAATCTGCAACAGCATGATACTGTTAATCACTCCAATGTAACTTTTGACCTTTTCTCTAACCTCTGTACCCTGCTCCCTGGTTTTGATTACTTTTCGAAGCTAATGCATCCATAGGCCTTAAATAATCTATTTCCATATTCTTTTAAATTCTAATTACTGTTCAAAATAATGGTACCACCTAAAGAAACTGTCCTATAAGTGTTTAAAAGACACTTAATAAGTATCAGAAAGTCTTTCCCAGCCTTCAGTTCATGCTTTCATTTGTTTTCACTTTAAGCAATGAGAGGATATTGTTAACACAAAAAGTATGAGTCTGGAAAACATCTTTACCTTCTTGGCACAGTAACCAGTGGGGGATTCTGATGATTGTTCTTCAGCTAAAAGCCGTCGAGCAGTTCCAGATATGGCTGTAGTAAAGAATCTCTGAAAATGTTCAGTAGTATTTGATTTATGCGTTTCTTTCTCTTTATCCTCGCGTGAACAGGGAAGCATATGATTAACCACGTGCTCGGGCACACAGATTTTGGAGATTATGTTCTGAGTTACCGTCAGCAACAGTGATATGAAGCCCATAAGCATCAGCTCTGCCAGGAAAATTTTCCGTCAAGAAACACAATGCAAACACTCTGACATAAATGAGCAAGAAGAAAGGGCACATAACACAATCTTCTTCAAGGTGGGAATTGCAATGCCGAGGTTCCTATGGCCAAAACATCAGTGCAATGTAAATGAAAATAACTATGCGAATATTTCCTTATAATTATTAAATACAGTTCAAATGTGGCAAAACTATCCAATTTTTCAAAATAAATAAGTCTTACTTTCAGAAGTTGAACCTTATTTTCACACTGTTCGCCATAATTCAATCTAAAGAAGTTTTATCCAAGAACAAATACAAAGAAAATTTGGATAAGTGACAACATTTCCTCCTAAAAATTATGCACACACAGAACTCCTGCACATGCGGACGCCTATGAGGAGAAAGCACGACTAAACAGAAAGGCGCACAATTCTGTCTCTAAAACATTACTTGGACCCTCTTTTCAAGTAAGATTGTGCATTTCAAATTGAAGATTCTATCTGGGACCAAGAAATGCATAAAGAGAAACGAAGAAAGGGATGAGAAAAAGATTACCTTCTTTAACTTTCTGAAGGGCTTCATAAAGAGGCTTCTGATTCTTCGCCTTAAGATATTTGCCACCATAATGGAGCACTCTCTCCACGCCAAGAGATATAGCCACTATGACCGTACACACTGCAGCCACCACCCATGTGGGTGTGAACTCTAAGGTCTCACCTTCTTCACCCCCACCACCCATCTCTCTCTACTTACCAGAATCCAAACAGTGAGGAAAAACCCAGATGATATTTTGGAAAAAGATTATGCCTTTATAACATGACGAGGTTAGTGGAATCTAGGACAGGTATTATAAGATAAGAAAGATTTTTATTATGATAAAAGATATATTGGTCCAAAAACATGTTTTTTAATGAGAGAAGAAGGCAAGGACAAGAATAAAAAGTTGTGGGTATACAGTATACTTAGATATTACTCTCCGTGTGGCTATGTTGGTGAATGAAAATCCTGTTTGATGGTGATAGACTGAGTACACATGAGAACTGCGGTACTCGAACAGACTGCATACGGATGTGTTGTTGTGGTGTGTCAGAAAGAGAACGGAATCTTTGTTTATCTGGTCGTGACTTTTGGTCTAACATAATATTGATTTTCCATCTTTCATATTTGGTAGGTTGGCTCTCTTACGTACATATAATAAATCTAATCTCAGTGTGCAAAACGTGTGAAGGGTAAAGTGAACTTGTCTTCAGGAATGATGTTTGAAATGCTGATGACAGTAAATTTCCAAGAAACACACACACACACACACACAAATCTCATTTCCATTCCATTTGATATGATATTATTTTTGGAATCAAATCACGCGTTAGGACACATCATGTACTAAAATTTCTGGTTAAGAACTTGTTTTTTTGACCAAATCTTGAGAAAGAAATCATATCCTATTTCTGTGGCACATGTTAGTAATTGTGTGTATTGGTGGGATTGCATTACCTGATTTGTTCTAAGCATGATGATGCGGATCAGTCCTCAAATTTTGTTTTAATGATATGCATTTAGTGGTACTTTCGGTCTTAATTTAAAATAAAAAGTGACAATAAATTGTTAATTACTTAACTACTTTGTACAATTAAAAATAATTATTCAATACTGCAAATTCCTTAATTAAAAATAATATGTTGGAAATTTTATCAGAAAAGAAGAATCTTTGCTGATAGTGGACAGTCTTGCCACAATCCATGCTACCAAAAATCCGGTGGGATGCATCTCATAAAACTCCTATAGAAAAGAGTTTCAGCAAGTAATTTTCTGATTGAGAAGCATAAAAGATTTTCCTATCATATCTACACGTGAGTCCTTTTTATTTTATAAAGATAAGATTATATATTATTAAATTTTTTCAGGCCCGCTTTATTGTAAAATTTTGGATTAGATGTCACGATGACGATAGAGAAGCATAAACGAACTTACGCGTGAGTATAGGGGTGGATGCCAAGCCGTCACTGAGAAAGACGTCAGAGGACATTGAAGATTCGCTGGTTAACATCACAATAATGCCTAATATAATTGTTTACTTTAGATTAGTAAATGGAAGTCGGACTACGATAAAGTATAAACCCATCCCCCACCGATTACGTTAAATGCCTTCAACTATGATGTTTGTCGTTAGCATCTAAAATTCCCAACTTCCACGAGAGTCATATCGGCCGGAAATTTCTAACGGGGTGGATCAAACTCAACACAGATGGTACTTTTAAATGGTCTTCGATGACCGCCACAGCCAGGGACATATTGCGTGACAGTGATGGACAATGACAGGGTGACTTCTCTCGTAATATCGACTGGTGCTTGTCTATGGACGCGAAACTTTGGGGCGTGTATACTGGCTTGACCCTGGCTTGACAATTGGGATATTGCCGGCTTAAACTTGAAGTTGATTCCAAGGCAGTGGCTGATCTCCTCTCCTCTGTTGAGGTAAACATTCAAAGTTTTTATTTTGTTAGTTCATCATCATCATATACATAATATATGTTTTATACATAATATATGTTTTATCATTCATTCCATCTATTTCAGACATGAATCAATTTTCTTATTTTGAGCATAAGTATACACTTAAGCAAGCAATTCGATGCACTTATAAACGAGAAGAACTCTTAAATGACAATATCCAAATGTATGCCGCAAAGAATCGGAAAGCACACCGCATTC
>JANZLX010000002.1:10969151-10995178 GCA_025531955.1 Erythroxylum orinocense | reverse complement strand
TACCGCGTTCGCTTCGCCTCACCCGGATCTCCCTCGTCCTCCACTTGGTTCGGTCGTTGGAGGCGTCTCCGCCGTCGACGAGGGGTTCGACGGTTCGGCTCTTACCGACCCTCGCGCTTTTCCCCCCTCTCTCCGACGTCTCTCACCACTCGAAGACCCCACTGCCACGAGCCTCGCCTGCGGTCGCCGCTAGCCTAGCCCCCCTGTCGCCTGCTGCCCCAACCGGCGTCGAGCTAGGACGCCTGAAGCTGCCGTCCGCGCATGGTCCATCTGCCCGTGCATGAGATTTTTAATATAATTTTGATTTCTAATTCTTTTGGAATCAAAACACAATTTTAGTAAACATATTTTGTAATTTTTAATTTTAGAAAATATTTTTTTTAATATTAATTAGTAAACATGTTTTCGACAATTTTCTATTGAAAATAAAAATTAAAAATATATACAAAAAATTAAGATAAAAAACAAAAAACTATTTTCTGAAAGTAAACGCATTCTAAGTTTTGTTGTTCTTTTCCCCCTTCCTGAGGGTGTAGGATCGTATCTTCTGTTACTTTCAATCTCATCTGTTTCTTTTAATACGTTCGTATCCTATGCCACAAATTTTCATCCCCAAATTCTAATTTTATTATTTACTTATTATAAAACTTGTGGCTGGAATTTGTGACACAGACTTGGAGAAGATCGCGTGCCTGCATATGGAACAAGTTCACCTGATTAAAAAGTTGCCGTCTCAGTCAGGTTTCACATGACGTTGGCTGTCAATATTTCATTATCTGGGTCCATGCCTGCTCCACAAATGTACCAAACGCATCAAACTACAAAAAAGTCGACAGTAAAATGATGTTCTCAGCATCAAAATTCGTTATCATACTTCACTTCCAAATAATATGTATCCACTATCATCATAGTACGCGCTCTAGATTCTCAATTCTTTAGGGTCGAATTTGCATGCTAGTGATTAATGACATTGAACCATGTACATAGATATAGATTAGAATGAGGGTTTTAAAGCACATTCAACAGTAGCTTTCAACCAATCAGATACTTCTGTTACCAACACCATTGTCTAAGACGAGTAATGAGTAACTTATTTACAACCTATTTCTAACTCTCTACTTGAGAAGATTTCATCCACATAAAAAAAATCTATTCAGCGAAGATGAACACTTTTATAGCTTAGAAAGTATCATATCTCTGATATAAATGCTAACATGTGTACACTTACGTAGCAGTAAATCGCTCAAATCTGTTGTTTCCGATAACTAACCACTAAGCCTCAGTATATCAGTTGTGGGATTTACTTATACACCATGAACAGGACCATATGAAGCACACAGACAATCTGTTTCGTTTCTCCTCTACCCAAAAGAAAACAAAGCAGCGATCATTAACTTCACATAAGTTTACACCAATATTCGGGACAAACCACTCAGAGTAACTAAGTCCTGCCGCATGACCACCTATTTCAAGTCAGTAGCTGCCTGAAAGATCACAGAAAGACCTATAACTCCGCTCACTAATCCCCTCAAAAGCCCAGGCCCTTCTATCCCTTTCCATGTACAGGCGATTACCAACTGCTTGAATCCACCATCTACGTGGGTAATTCAGCTCTATCAGCACAAAGTAGCAAGAACCGGCAGAATTCAACTTCTCTTTCTTTACTACCTCCCTCTTTGAAAATGTTTAGACAAATACAAAGAACTGAAAAGTTGCATACATCCAACATCAGAGACAGTAAAACAAAAAGTAGGTAACTGAAATACTTACCTCGTTCATAGTTTAGGTTTGGGGTGATTTGCCAAGAACCACATACCAATTGTCCTGTGGAAACACTAAAGATGTACAGCCACAATTCAAAATCTTACTATAGACGAATCATTGAATGGTCGCTGTGGGAACACATTTTGGAATTTCAAATTGAATAACTTCAATTGAAATAATATAAAAGCTGACTATATACAATTCTCGATCTTTACAATCCTCTTTACCAAGGCATCTTGGGCTGATGATTTGTGTGTTCTGTCACGCTCCTCAGCTAACCAATAAAATGTTTTTCCCCATCCTCCCACGTTTACCATCAATGTAGGAGAAATCACAAAAATACTTGCGGGGAAACAAGGCACAAATAAGAAAAGAGAACTACAACTCAAAGTCAAAACTTTTTCCCTAGCTCGATCAAAACTTTACAATCTGTACAAAAGATGAGCAGCTAGCTTCAGCCATTGAGCTTTGCTAGGAACTGGTTCAGATTGTACTCTTCGGTATACTGTGACTGATCCCAGAGCTCCTCCAGTCCACTGAGGATGGCTTTTACACCCTTCCCAGTTCCCAACAATTTGGGGTCCCCATCAGAGTTGCTATCTGAGCGCTTTGAGGGTGTAGCTCCCTGTACAACAAAGCATAACAAAATTTAATAAACAAACTAGAAAAATAAAAGTAAGTTGTGGAACAAACTAAATCCAAAGATAAGCACCAAAAGAGAATAAGCCAAAGACTAACAAACGTGGCCAAACATAGGTAATTTAAAGTTCTTAAGAGATAAAAGTATAAAATTTAGATATTCTCTAAGCATTACCTTTGTCCTGGTTTCAGCAGACGCAAATAAATCTAGCAATTGGTCTGTATTCATCGTTTTTAGACTAGCATTTTCTGAATTGATGACAGCATTGGCAACTGAAACTTTGAATTTTTGAAGACTCATAACTTTCTCTTCCAGTGTTCCTCGCATGATGAGACGGTGCACATTCACAACTTTCTTTTGACCTAATCTGTGTGCCCTGTCCATTGCCTGCAATTGTTATGATATACATAGAAAGATCAGATTCCCATTCTGAAAAAAGCGACCAAAATATTTTGGGTCTTTAAATATACATAAATCAGTATATTTTCAGTAAAAGTGGCCAAAGCCTTTTGGGCATGAGAGAGAGAGAGAAAAGGGGGTATGCATCACAGGAACTGAAATATATGCTATCATTGCCATCTAGTTTTGACAAAAGCATACATCTGGTTAGCCATGTAACTTGCATTAGAATCATTATGACGCATATATCTTTCATATAAAAATAAAAAATAGGCCAGCAACTAAAGTTAAAGGTGAATTGTACATTAACAGTCTCACATACAACTGGTTAGAAATTTTAAATTGATTATGCTACAGAAAGTTGATAATATCGTACAATTTGTTTATTCACTTTCATGTACATAAGATGGCATCCTGCCACTATCCTTGTCAAAATAAGCAATAAATAAACCTTGAACTCCTATTAAAAAAAATACTTCAAGCCCTTACATACTACAATGAACAGAGCTTATTTATAAAGACTGGAACAAACATGATTAGAATTTCAAATTAAATGCCCTTCTAAATCTCATGTGCCACTGAGAAGTTACAAAAAGAAAACTGAATATGTTCATGCAGGTTATTTTAGGATTTACTGGGGGCAATCAAAGCTTTAAGCAAGAGTGAATTCCAATACCTGATGATCTCTCATCGGGTTCCAGTCATGTTCCATGAAAATAAGGGTATCAGCAGATGTCAAATTTAAACCAAGCCCACCAACTGCAAAGAAAGCCATGAACCAAGTTAGATTCTATTAGTGTTACAAGTCTTTCTTTCAAAATGCAGGTTGAGTTAAATAAAGCTCACACGAAGCTTACAATAATTAATTGCATACCAAACTAAATCCAGACCTAACCAGTGGAAAGAATGAGCACATTCATCATGAATTATATTCTGTTATTTCAAGTTGATACATCTAAATCAAAATCCAAACCCCTTATAAGTATGACATATTCATTCCAGCTATTCCAACTTTTCACAAGTTACATGCAAATCACAAATTTTCAAATTAAAATTTAATGTTTCAAATAACTATAGTGATAAAAATAACTATTAGAATTCAAAATAAGGCATACGCAAGCCAAAAGAAAATTTTTTGTACCATGCGTAGTAAGCAATAAGGCATCAATAGTAGGATCAGAATTAAAGGTTTTCACTATGTCAAATCGCTTTTCTGGTTCAACAGATCCATCCAACCGTAAGTATGTGACACTGCATCAAATAATACAAAAGTATCAGTAAGCATCAATATTATATTGCTGCACAAAAGGTAAACTTTCAAGTGCCAACAACCGTATAGCCACTTCTATAATAATGCAAATGTATGGTTGACAGCCATTCTGCAGATGGCAATCCTAACCCAAGTATCCAACAAAATGTAGTACAGAAAGAAACAACCACTAACTAATTGTGCCACTGAATCTCGACTGTCCTATCATTTAAAACCTAAAAGAATAGGAAGATTTCAGTAATACAACACTAGACAAACATCTAGAACCTAGGTTTTCCACAGTAAAGCAAACAATTTTCTTGAGGGTATGACAAAAACTTACTTCTTCATGTGGGACTGGAATAAGTCTCTTTCAATGATGTCAAGTAAGGCCTGCAGTGATGTTGTATTGTTAAGCAACAAATACAAAAGGTTCTGAATGTTTAGAAAAATAAATCACATAAGTTAGATAAAACAGTCAATACTTTGTGCTGAGCAAATATCAAAACTCTGTGCTGCCCAACACTGACATCATTTTCAGAATTTGAGGCATCTACTCCTATTCCACATTCTTCCAAGATTTCCTGAAGAGCAACTAATTTTGGAGAATGATGCAGTTTATGAAGTTCTGAGGACACGTCACAATTTGCAGGTAATAGTTCTGACACTTGGGATGCAAGTGCTTCAGACATCTTTTCACCAACTACAAGCAGTGGATGACTGCACAGCTTAAGCAAGTATTGAAGCGCCTGAGAGAGAAAAACATTGATACAATGTTAGGACCGATAGCATTACTAATACTAAGCCTAGAATATGGAGAGTGTATTCACGTAGGAACAACACAGGGGCTGTAGTGGAATTATCAGGGAGTGATGTCAGGGTTAGTTAGCATAATGAGAGGAGGGGGCTGATGTGGCACGGGTAGTAACAGAAGGTACGAGGTCCAGCTGGGGGACAAAAAGGGTAGGCAGAGGGGAGAGAAGAGGCACGGAAAAAGTCAGGAGTATAGTGTGACAGAGTAAGAAGCCATTTCTTCTCTGAGGAGCAGCCATTGCTCTGGGGGTAATGAGTGATCATCGGTTGTAATAGCAGATTGACCACTTTTACTATCAATAATATATCAGTCTCTAGCACCTTTAGCTAGAGCTTCTATCATACAACTTGTAAATATTGAAAAAAAAAAAGGAAATTGATATCATTATATTTAAAAGGAGACATGGAAAGCAAAAATAAATAAAAACCTGGAAAACATGTGAGGATGCTTTTGGTGAAGGATTATTGACTCCCGCATTAGCTGTCTCATCTACTTTTACTATATTTGAAATCTCTTGTCTAACATGTGAAGCAGAAAATTGTTCATAAAGCTTCAGCTGTACAGGGCTAAGGTTGCAATATCTGTCTTGAATAATTTTCTCAGGCAAGTCAGATAAAACTTCATCTTTTGTACGTCGAAGAAGAAAAGGCATCACCTGTGATTTTATAGAAGTTACCCAGTTAAAAATAGAATAAGTTGATACTAACCACTTGACTTCCTCAAAAATGGCAGTTACAGAGAAAGGATGGGGCAAAAAGAGGGCAATGCTACACCTGCTTGTGTAATGCTTCCATAGCAAGAGCCCCAGCCTCAGCATCCTTTGCAGAACACTTAGGATCCCTAGCAGCTAACAATGGCTTCCCATAGGTAGCCTGGAACTGCCATATGAATGTCAATATTCAATCAAGATTGCAAAAATGACATCAAATACAAATGAATATGAAGTAACAGGTGAGATTAAAAAAAATTGTATGTCCAAGCAGAAAACTCAAATTTCCTTCCTAAAATTTATCAGTCAACTAAAGATACAAGAATTGGAAGTGCAGCGAATCCAATACCAAATTTACCACCAAAAGCTATTTTCTAAAGTATTCAATAAGGCTAGCTGTATTTAAACCTTACTGTTATGACAATCAATGACTCGTTTCACAAATTCCAAGATAAACAATGTTCCATAAATGAGGCCTTATGACCCTAAATCCTGCCATTATGGGGAAACATAATACAAAACAAACAAGTTTATAAAAATAGCCAAAGTTTCACTTCTAAGATGCAGAGATATCTACCTAACAGGCCTTTTGCAACAAAAACAGTGAAACTATTTAAAAGGAACGAGAATTGAGAACCAATGGAGAAAATGATTCAACACCCAAGAGCAGCAGAATATAATATGCAAGAAGCACCAAAGACATAACAAAGGTAACTCAAAAAAGTAGGATATACTAATGGGCCTCACAAGTATGTAGTGTAACAGAGCCTCAAAGTTAACTAAAGTGTCCGAGTGGTATAAAGATCAAAAAAGAACCAAGAAGTCAGTCTGTATAAACATAACATAAAGCTTGGAAACAGAACAGTGGCATTGAATACTAACTTGTCTCTCTGTACCGAGAAATCCAGGCATTAGAAAGTCAAAGAGGGACCATAAATCCATGATATTGTTCTGCAATACACAATAAGCCACTTATCAGTTTATTGAACTTAAATTTCAAATTTTTGAGTGCTTTTGCATTATGCCCAACCTGGATCGGTGTTCCACTAAGAATTAGACGATGCTGAGCTTTTAACTGCTTAACTGCAACTGTAATTTTGGATTTTGCATTTTTTATTATATGTCCTTCATCTAGAATACAGTAATTCCAAAGAATCTGTCCAAGGAAATCAATATCTTTGCGAACCATATCATATGAGGTTATGATGACATTATGTTTATCAAACTGTTCTCGAAGTGAGATGCGCTCCATGGCAGAACCAGCATATTGTAGGGTGCTTATCAGAGATACATCAATATACTTCTCTATCTCAAACGCCCAGTGTCCAACAAGTGTTGAAGGGCAAACAATTAAAGAAGGTTGCTGGACATCCTCAGAGCTATTCAGAGCACGACGCTCTGCCACGTCAGACGCAACAATTGCTGATGCTTGTAATGTCTTACCAAGCCCCATATCATCACATAGAATTCCATGAAGCTTGAATCGTTTTAAGAAAGCTAGCCAATTTATACCTTCTTGTTGATACCTGGAAAAGCAGCAACCACCGTCATGTGAGTTTAGAAGATAAAATGTCCAACAACCCAACAGGTTGGTTGTATATCATAACAAAAAGTGTTTCCCAAACAGCAATATCTTTTTTCAAAATGATAAAATTGCAACCTCCTTAATGTCACTTTTAATTCGGTGCAGAGCTTGTAATCATCGATGTTTGAATTATCAAGCAACTGCTCCAAAAATTGAACATCTTCTGAATTTCTTGTTAAACTTTCACCCAATCCACTGGGTGGGGGCAGGCCTCTGGCTAGTGGAAGAAGAGGAACAAGGGCGGCAAAACTGCGGGTCACACTCTGTCTCACAGAATGATCACAATCACTCATACACCTTAGAAGTGGAACAACTAACAAAGGAGCATATGGGACCAACTCCCCTCCCAATCCCTGAACCAGGAGACTAATTAGCATGCCAGCACCTTGCCTAGCATGGATTGAAGTGACATCACCTAGCATAGGAACTGCATTCTCAATTACAGCTGCCAAAACATTGGCTGTCATGGACTTAGCCATTGAAGTAACACACCTTGACGCAGCTAACCTAACTGCAACATGAGAATGACGAATACATTTGAAGATACAAGGGAGAAGAGTAAGAAGTTTATGTTTCAATGAGTCATGTAGCAATGGAGCAATTGAGCGGACGACCTGTAAAGCAAAAATAAATCAACAATCCAAAAGATAATTCATATACGAAGTACTGAAGCAACTAATAACCATAAGATATCTTAAGCAAAAAAGTACCTGTATGTTGTTTATCATGACTTGTGGATCCTTTACAGATTCAATAGCTTGTGCAATTTGTTCCTCGTTGGCAGAACAGCCAGCAATTAGAACTTCTGTGAGGCAATCCCATAGTTTTGGTATTTTATCGAATAATGAATCACCAAACTTCTCACATAAGAACTTCAATGTAAATTCAGAACCACGTCTGCTGATAAAGCCCTCAACTTTTGATCGGTCTTCACCACCAGTTAGCATATTAACCTTTGCCTTCTGCTTTCCACTACCACTTGCGCAAAAGAGGAAATCTTGATTATCAATCATCTCCAAAGAATTTATAACTCCAGCTTGAGGTGTCTCACAAGGATCCATGCATGTTAAACTACATATGTTCTTGATCAATTTATCATTTGGACTAGGCTTACGTGCAATACAACAGTAAATCAGCTCTGCAAGTGCCTCAGAAGCTTTCTGTTGCAATATTTCCTCCTTGTACAGCAATGAAACACACGTCAGAATGCAGAAACAGTTATGATTCAATGAAAAGATATTTAACTGGAAAAGAAAAGAAGAACCTGCTCTCTCCTAATTGAGGCCATTAGGGGCAAGATTATAGGGTTAAGTCGTGCAGGAAGCTCAGACATCCAGACAACTGCAGCAGCAACTAAAGCAGATACGGTAATATGCAAATTGCTCTGCAGATTTTAACAGATAAGTCAATAGGGGATATATGAAGTACTGATTCATTTAACATGGCAGTTCTATTGCAAAGGTAGGCTTGGACATATAAGTCAATCAAGCAAAATAAATTTTGCAAAAATCACCTTGATGTGTACGAAGGAATATTGGAAGTATTAAGTAATTGCAAAATTAACATCCTAATAGGTTTGACCAAAGAAATATTCTAACCCTGATAGAAACTCTAGTTTGAAGTACTAGAGGTGAGTATATTATTGCATATAACCAGTGTTTTAACACTGAAACTTACAGATGTAGTCTAGTGACCACTACCGATACCAGAGCTATAGTCGCTCCTCAGGGAGAATGCCGATTCTCTCTGTCCCAAAGTCTCACTATTTTCTTCTGCATGCCTCTCCCCCTCTTTCCTCCCTCACAAAACCAGCCCTCTCACCCTCTCTCACCCTTCTGTTATGCCAGCTCACCCATGCTAACTAACTAACTAACTTCCCCCTCCACCCTCCTTTTGTCTCCTCGAGTACACTCTCCATATACTAGGTTTATTCCCCTTTTTACCCCCCTCTCTATCAGTCCTAACAAACTCAAACTAATAATTGCATCTTAAACATTCATGTTCAAGGTTATAACATATAGGAATCCATCCTCAGAATACCTGTACACATTTTAGATAGCCTGAAGTTGCCAGAAGTCGTTGTTTTAATGAATCAATACTGTCGATAATTTCGCGCTCAACAGCATCGTTACCAGCAGCATCATTGTAAAACTGCGGCAACTTTGATGCAAAATTGATTGCTGCATCAGCAGTCAAACTTTCAACATCTATTCTGGTGGTTGATAACTTTTCAAACACAACAGATGAATTTATAGCATTTAATAACTGCCCTGCTTCATTACGCATCTTTGAATATGTCCTGGAGAGCTCAGAGTAAGGAAGGAGTGAATCTTTTGTGGGAAATGCAGGGTCAGGGCAGGACAACAGATCCAACAACCACATTTTTACATGATTGGGAAAAGCAGGCAAAACTCCTTGCGTCCCAGAGAGGTCATTGCTCTTAATCTCTTTGAACCATGATATAAGTATCATTGAACCCACCTAATAAACCAAATCAATCATTGTCAGAGAGAGATAGAGAGGGAGGTTCAGATGATGTTTAAATATCAAAATACACAAATTTACCTGACGCTGGACCCCAGATAAGGAAGTAAGGGCATTCCATAGTGGATCTAGTACATATTGGATGGAAGCCTCACACAACCTGGAAGCAAAAATTCCCAATGCTGATGACGTAATCACTCGAGTATTAGTCACTGACATTTCAACATCAGATCCCACAATTATTCTAACTGCACCAGAAGAGGCATCTCCATTCTTTTCCTCCAGCATTGTTTCTTTCACAGGATCCAAGAAAACGTTCCCAGAGAATTCGTTTTCAAGCTTGGCAGCTCTCATCTTGGCAGCAGCTCGAACATGAGACTTTCGAGGGGGAGCAACAGGCCAAAACATCTTTGCAGAATCTAATTGTGAACCATAAGGAGTAGTTGCAAGTTCTACCCATGAAGACATGTATGAACAAGCGGCAGCATGCAAATCCTCCACTGAGCACTAAAATCAATTGAACAAAACCATGGAAAAGATAAGAACAGTAACAAGAAAACTTGAAACATTCAGAGAAACTAAATCACAGCTGCAAGTTAATAGATGTTCCTTTTTAACAGGGTCAATACTTCGTTGCACAATTTCTGATCCACATTACCAAAATTTTGTGTCATAACATGTTTCAATTTAGTTTACAAGATGATGCTCTGAACTACAAAATCTTCTCATTTTGAGCAACTCTTGAGTGGACAATATTGAGTAGATTGTATAGTAGAGATAATAATTTATGCTTCTATAATATAATGACATCAAATTCAGAAATAAACCTGAACAAGAAGCCTCCAAACTCTCTCAGAGCACTGCAGAATTTCTTCGTTTGATTCCAGCAGCAAATTCTGAAAGACAATACGTAAAGTATCTCCCAGAATAAAAGAGGGCCAAAATGATGTATCCGATGGTTCAGAGATATTCCTCTTGTAGCCAGCTTCAAGCAATCTCTCCTGCAAATAAGATTCCCCAATCAATATGAAGAAGGTAAAACTTCTTACAGAAACAAAATGGAAATGAAATAATGAGGCTCGCGTATAATTCATCACTAAAATAAGAAAAATGTGAAGGGCAGTGAGCAGTGCAATCAGCAATAAGAGCTTATAAATATAACCATAAAGATAAAAATTAAAAGCAAACATGGCAATTGGCAACCAAAAATTTGAAGTGTGTGTAAACATATAGAAATTCCAAAATAAATGAAAGGGCTTAGAGAAAGAACTACCAAAGTTCGAATAGCTGAATATCGAACTGATGTGATACTATGCCTCATGAATGGCCACAGCCGGGGCGCCAATGTTGACAACATATAAGGATTTTCCTGCAAGTTTCTTCCTTCTCCAGTATCATCAACACAGCCTATCTCATTTAAATCCAACTCTTGCTTCTGTTTTGATATCATTTTAGGAATTATCTCTTCTTGTGAATATATTTCTGCCAACAGATTCATCACACTGCAAAACAATAACAGATAATTAGAAATAGAAATCATATACTGCCTAAACTACCATGAAGTGTTTTCTCATCTCAGGACAATAAAGATTTATAAATCTGATGTGTTCTAATGTGGCAGAGATGCTATTGCTCTCTACAGCTAGAAGAAGGTGACTATGTTCCAGGAAGGTAATGCAGGAAAACATATCAATTCTGAGAAAGTAAAGCAGAATTACAAAAAGGTAAAAATATATATAAAATGCATAATAATAGGCAATTTTACAGCTCAAATATTGTATGGAACAATGCGCCACCTAGACCTTTCAAACCTTATAAAGTTATTTTATAGCACCAAATTACCAGTTTAGTGCAATCATTTTGCTTAAAGTTCAGTAAGAACCAAATATCAAAAGACTTAAATCCTTGTTAAACAGCCAAGTTTGGTGCCAGTGGAAAAACAACCAAGAGAATATTTCAAATTTGAGGTACTTTCCACAAGTGATATCTGATTTATCCTAGTCGAAATTCTGCCTGCGAATTGCTAGTTTTGAGATGCATAGATAAATATCATGCACATTCTTAACAATATCACCAGACTAGTGCATGAGGCACATAGTAATCAATGTTGCGATTCACCTTTTCTTGCACATCGTGATAGCATCAGAACTCATCACAAATCAGACTTAGTGACAAGAAATATGTATTGTCAACATTGTGGTGATTCAATCATCAATTTGTCAATAAAGTGTAGGATAGGCATTCGAAGTAATCAAGAATGTGATATATCTTTTAAGATTACTCAGCACATTTGTGCCTTGCTTCGTCTTAGGTCCTAATCACTTTCAAATTAGCCACTTATGAACAAACAAATGATGCACACTTCTAATCCTGTTTTATAACATATAGTTTTCCGAATAGAACCATTCTTGTTTTAGGTGCAAAAGTAATGTTGTTAAATAAATATTGCTACTTGAAAGCACACAACTAAGGAAAAGATTTTCTTTGTGCCTTCCTAACACTTCGAAATGAAAATTATCAAGAAATAAAAAAGGAAAGGGATAGGTGACGCAGACAATCTCATCACTGAAGTACACATACAAAAAGTAGATTATATATTTAGTTCATTTTAGAACTGAGCTCCTGTTAGTCTTATTTGGATTATGATTTTGCTTCTATTTTGAGTTAATATTCTAGTTAGTATAAGAATTAAGTTTATAATGTCATACATACGAAGTTTAATATCTTGTTATCAGTTGATTTTGCCTACCAATAAAGATTCAAGTGTTTTTGCCTCCTTATGTTCTCTAAATTCATGTTCCTTTCTCTTACTATGATTCTATTCTGCTGCTCCCTCCGTTCTTGATTTCTTCTTTTGTTTTTTCTTGTTCCCTCAGCTCCCTCTTTAGCTTCCCCCAATTTACCCTTAATTTCTAAGGACTTGGCGCGCATCAGTAAGGTTCCGAGAATGAGAACGTACCTGCTTGTGGATGGGCTAAGATCGTCCAAATCGAGTAGTATATCCCAAAGGAGCATAACAATGGAATGTAATGTTTGACCCTTTAGAGAAACAATAGTAGCAGCAGTCGGTATCAAAGCATCTGCAGCAACCGCCCGCACATCATCATCAGGGTCCTCCAGTCCAGCTCTACAAGCAGGCAAAACATATCCTAGCAAATCAGGCAGCATCTCCTGATGCAAGAAAAGGGGCCAAGACACATGACAAAAAGAAGTTGGAACCAAACACAAAAATAAACATAAGTTGGAAAGAGCATCAACAGGAGCACATTTTCAGACAAGACTGAGCTCTTGCATCAGCCCAGACCAATCAATGCAAGCTACAGGTCATGCACAAATTCTCTAGATAACTAGTTCCATGAATCAAACTTAGGGAATCAAGCAACCAACAAGTGTATTAGAATGGGGGAGAAAACCCATGATAGACCTACATGTATCACTAATGACACCAGATACAAAAATGTCTTACCTGTCGCACAGCAACCAAATACTTTATACCCAAAAGGCTTCCATGACGAATTTCCCATTCTGGTCTACACTGAACAAAGAGGAAACAAATAAAGAATTAAAAACAAAAAGGAAACACCAGATGCAAAGAAAAGACAGGTACTATTTATGAACAATATTTACCTGCATTTGGAGGAGGACATTCAATGTTTCAAGCACTAAAGAGGGATGCATATACTTGAATGCAGCCCCTAAAGCTTGTGCACAAGTTTCCCGTACTGGAGCAACAACCTGGTCGGATACATAATCTCCAAAACTGCCAAGCAACATAAAAGATATAAAGGAATGGACAGTCATGAACATAGAAAATTCAATAGATTGGAGTTTTAGGACTGGCTGTTATTATGCTCAGCATAATGAAAGAACAAAAGAACATAAACCAACCAACTGATTAAATCCAAGAAATAGAAGCCTTACCGATCTAGTGATAGTACACACAAGAAGCGAACAGCACAATCTTGTAGAAATTCACTATTCTTTATCCAAGAATGTTTGGCCACTTTAACAAAGTTCATCAGCTCAGTACTATCTGGAAGGTTCCTAGGCGTATTCATGCCAAAAGAATCATTATCTCCACTATAAGATCTTGGGTCTCCGAATTCATTGGTCACCTTAGACGAGTGACTTATACTGGGAGGGTAAGACTCCAACTCCATCTTAACAGGACTAACATCGGCCTGTCCATTCACCTGCACTGCAGGTAGATTCCATCCACCATCTTCAGTTTTAACACTAGTGTTTAAATGATCACAATCTACAGATGAAACATTCATTGATTGAAATGAAACATATTCAAATTTGGGCCTTTTGAGATGCGGCTCCAAGTCATCCGATGAAACTTGCATATTCAAATCAATTTCTCTCTCTCTCTTGAATGAAGCAGGATCTTCCATTTCTTTCAAATCATCCAGAGTACCATCCAAACTCAATTCAGGTAAAAGCACCCCAGCAGAACCACCATGATGGGTTAAAATTTCTCTCAAAGCCATTATACTGCCATGACGAACCTCCCAAACTGCCAATGTTTTGCAGGGAAAATATCATATGACAACAAAATAACAGTCATAATTCTAAACTTTGCACAACATATGAAAACTTACTCGAGTCAAATACGTCAAGGATAAGCTGCTCAACAAAACTACGGAAAGGCCATTTTCCATCTCCGTCACTCTCAAAGCTTTCTTCATCCACATCTAGCTGTAATGAAAAGAAGATATAAACTTGCAGCCAACAATTTTATGTGATATGAAACAGCAAGATTTTAAAAAAAAATTGTGTAAAAATGAATGTATTGTTTGGTTCTTTTCCAATCTGCAACAAACGAACAGATAAATACAGTAAATACTGCACCCACTCTTTAACCCACTTTGACATTTTGACCTTAGGTGTTAGCCAGATTCTTATGCCTGACCATCTGACCAGTTCATGAACGCTAAATCACAAATTCTAAATGCATAACAGTTCCCGAATTCTATGTATAAAAAATAAGCAATGTAGACAGAATAAGAACAACAAAGAAACAAGTTCCCAGAAGAAGGCCCTGTGTTCAATCGCTAGTCTCCATTCTGTATCCTTATTGCCGTCAAGCTGGAAGTTAATTGAAACTGACGAAGAAATAGGGCAAATGGATAGACAAACTTGAAAACATACATAACCGATGTAGCCTTCAACAATGTATACACACTGGCCTCATCCCACTATACCACAGGCTTAAGCAAAAGTCAAAGAGAAATGGGAATAGGTTAGTTTTAATTACTAAAACTTGTCTCTAGGATCATATGTGAGACACATTGACATGCCTAATTTCCAAGAAAAGTGGTAGCTAAGTTGCAATAATCTGCAGCAATCTAAAAGACCAGAAAGTACAAAACCCAATTACCTTACTGAAACTATATGACTCAGAATTTGAGCCCTTTGGGGTTGAGTTTTGAGTAAGTGACACATCTGCATCCCCATCATCAGACCAACTTTTTGCTTGATCTTTTAAGTTTACTTTAGCTTTTCTCTTCAAGAGATTCAGTTCTCTTGCACTTGGTCTTTTGGATGTAACAGTAGGAACCACACTAGCAACTAGTCGCTGAATGTTATGTGCAGATGCAGGCATATATGATCTATGCTCTAAACCATTTCCTTGTGGATGGAATTTGTGGACAAAGAGATCTTCATCTTTAATCACATCATTGACATCCATAAGCTGCTCACAAAGATCCAAACCTGTCCAAAGAATTCAAGTTCAATGCACAGCAACTAAGGAACTGAAAAGAAATTTTACTGAACAATTGCCATCAAGACAACACGCAAAGAGATTATTGAAGGAAAAAAATAATGATTAAACAATCAATCCAATAATGTCATGCTAGAAGAACCAAAGGATCCTATAATATCATGCTAGAAGAGGTGATCAGCATCAGACAGACAATCTGTGCTCTACTAAACAATCAAAATCTGCAACATGTAAGAAATTATTAAAACATTAAAAAAAAATCCTTCTTTTCCCCTTCCCCAACCCAAGAAAATGAAAAAAAAAAAAAAGAGTCAATCATTAACCTAAACGGCGTCGCAGATTCTGTTTCTGGCGTGCCAAACGCTCTCTTGGATTCTTGGAATTATCAATTGCAATCTCATACTCCTGCAACGAGATAGGAAAGGTACACTTAAGTCATATCTAGGTAAGCTCAGATATCCATGCATAGGTCCTATCCTACCATTACCCACACACAAAACAGAATAATGGTATAACCATCAGTATAAATTTTCACATAGTAATTTAGAAAACTCCTAATTGATGTTTATGTTACCACTTCTTATGAAATCCAGCAGGACACACTTGCAAACAATAAATATTAAGTTATAAAAAAATTAAACTAAATCAAACCAGTCCGGCATCATCTTAAGATTTTTGAATAAAAAGATATTACTTAATATCATTTTTGAAGCACATGTTGCAAGTTTTCATGGCTGGCTTCGTTCATAAGTTTCACTTTGGTTAGTGAATGGAATTCGAACATTTTAACTAAATTTTAAGAGATGTGACCATCATTTCTTTGTCACGAAATGAACTTCTCTAGTCCTAATATCTCTTCTTGGCCTTCAGCAAATTCAGAACAAGAAGTGTGTGTATGAAAGGGGAGATACTTTCAATATAGTACATTAAGCTTCTTATCTTGGAATGTGTATTCAAGTTCTTTTAAAGATAAGATATCAATCTTGGTCAGAATCCTGGAAATTCCTGGTAGACTACTGGTTAATCAATATTTCGTTCTCAATTCCAGCCTCTTTTTCTTGAGCATAAAATAAGAAACAAAACGGAAATTGACTCCTTTGTCAGGAAAGCAAATGTGGATGGTATGGATGAAGTAAAAGGACAGAAACCATGGGACTCTACTTTGCAATGAGAAATAAGATACCTAACCTCATAAAAGATTGGTTACCTGTCCGCCTGACGCCAATAAAGCACCAAACTCCAACACCTTGATGATATCAAAACTGTGGACAAACAGAGGAATTGAAGTGAGAAGGGATAAGAATAGCAACCAAACCCAAGACAACACTTATACCAAACAAAATTCAAAGATTCTATTTAAAAGTTAAAAACAAAGCCATGTTGTAAAATATATCAACAACCTTCTAAATGAAGTGCATGATATGATGTTAGGGTAATTAGGCCCTGCTATCAAATCTTCAGCACCACCTGAAATCCCCATGGTTGTCATTTTTGCCTCAATAGAAGCAAGTAAATCAGTTAATGTTGTGTATTTAACATTCTGAGCTATGGCTCCAATAGCATGAGCAGCAGCGACTCTTGTGTCCCAGTTCTTACTATGGAGATACTGTGATACCTGGAAGAGAACATGACAGTAATATGATTAAAGGGAACTGATTCAAACAATATCATGATTCTCCAACCCCATCCCACCTCCTAAGAAAAATCCTGAGAAGGAGAAAGAACGAAACAAAAATATGTGCAAAAGAAAACAATTGAAAGACCTACATCCAGTTAATGTTCGAATACAGCCAAGACACATTGGAGACTACTTCACGACTTGAAAACAAATAGAATGTGTACCGATAATATTTTGTGAAAGAATGATGAGCAAACCAACATAGAAGTATAAATTAAACAAAATTTTTAGGCCCAAGGCAAAATAACCAAACCATGGGGCCACTATAGTAGGAAAATGGCAACCACAAGAAAATAAGGCATAAAAGGATTGACCTCCAAACAAGGTTAAATTTTAGTCCAAAAATTTCTTAACTGCTGGTGAGAAAAATTACCTGGTACAACCATAGTAAAATCTTAAACAGACAGTACCTAGATAAACAATATCATTACAAATAATGCATTCAACTATGATGAAGCAGAAATAGATTAGGTAAAGCATTATTTGCCATAAATTACATGCAAGCCTCTACTTCCCACTGTTCATTTCAGAATACCAACATCACCAGCAAAGTTTTAGGCGTAACTCAATAACCAGAACCATGAAATGAAGTTTAGTCCCTTATCATGTTTCATTTCAGAAGACCAACATCTCCAGCAAAGTTTTGGGTGTAACTCAATAACCAAAACCATGAAATGAAGTTTAGTCCTTTATCATGTTTAAAAGAGAAATTTTGAAAAACCAAATCCCATCGATTATGTTCAATAATAAGTTCCAATTGCATTGATTCAGTGCTTGAAGTCTCATATTTTACGTAATCTCCAAACTCTAGAAAGAGGATAAAAGAAAATTAATGATAGCAAAATGAAAGCTCATCCATATCAAGGTTTTAAATTGCATCCAAAACTGCAATCGGACTCAGTATGTCCAGTTGCAGTTTGGAACATTACCACAATTCCCAGCAATTGCAGCCGCATTTCCAGCAGCATTTACCGTAATTGCGCCGTGTCTAGAAAGACCTAGCCTTATGGATCAAGGTTTCAAATTGCGGATCGTGTATTACATTGTGGTTGCAGGTGATTGCGCACGTCCGCAATTTAAAACCTTGATCCATAAGGCTAGGTCTTTCTAGACATAGGCGATGATCATTGCAGATTTTGCCAATATAATTTGGGATCTACTTTATGGGAACATTAGTCCACCAAATCCTAACAATTCTAACACAAACTTGTAATTTCTCTGGCATAAATTTCAAAGGTTATAGAATTGAATTCATTGACACCAATTCCAAACAAAAGAATTGCAAAATAGAATACAAGAAAATCACATTTCTAAAGGTCAGGGAATACTAAACAAATCATAATAATAACCACAATAGAAGAACCAGATTAAATGCCAATATGTCTCTACAAAATGAGGTAAAAACAAAGACCACACCAAAAATTCCAAGTTAGCATTCCATTAGCACTCAGTTCCTGATATAAATAAGAAAATGATTATGGAATCTCAAACTTCCCCGTAAATTCAATCAACTAAGTACACATTGAAACCTACTCTAACTTCTTGCAACCTGTGGAAAGGGGAGGGTCAAAAATCGTAGAAACTTTCAGTGACACATTACAGAGTATAAATTTGCCCCTTTTATTACTTTATAAGCAAGAATATCATATTGCATATATTCCCATGTACTTTATTCAGAAGCCTACATTAACTTCTCTCAAAGACCTTTTTCCCCAATATTAAGATGAAATGCAGTGAATTGGTTAATACGTAGATAATTCCAGATGTTTCGATGACATTCAACCAATTAAAAAAGGAGAATAAGATATTTGTGCTCTGTTTCCTATTGAGTTTGTGATGTTGGCACTTTAGTCAGTGGTCTGAAGGTTTTTCCTTTTGTCTTTCCTTTCTAGATTTGTTATTCTTTGTACATTGTTTCTGATGTTCTCTATATTAATTTAAAGTATCTTAAAATTTCAACAAAAAAAAAAAAAGGAGAATAAGACAACAAGACTGAAGAGTGTGAAGACATAATGTGTTACATGTAAGTTGCAACAACGCTTCCAATTTTGAAGTACTCCACACCATCTAGCCAAGTTAACCATACAATATATAACAAATGCCCTATGAGAGCTCTACAGATAAAGGTCCACACTGAACGCCCAAAAAAAAATCCATCTCAAACTTTCAGTATTAACGTAGCTGATCTGAATAGAAAAATACAGAACAAGAAGTTAGGTTCTTTGCACTCCCAAAGACAAAATTGATTTTAAAGTAATGTAGGTGGTTCCTATCAACTTTATACTAGTTATTTGATGTCCCTCTGAGTAACATCCTGTAATGGAAGTGACTTACTGTATTTTATTAACAACCTAATAGATTCCGTAAAACCATACTATTCTGGTTGTGAAATGAAATAAAATGCTACAATTACTCAGATTAAGTGTCCTTTTTCCTCATCCACCCTACCTATATCTCTTCTGCTAACAGAAATTATGACAACATTTCCAACAATTTCTGTCAACAAATAGTCGTCATTTTGCAAAACTTAAAAAGAAAGAAGACTCGATCCCATCCAAACCTATAAAGCTTAATCCTCAAGCCCTGATGTCCAACCTCATAATTTGATACTGCTTAAATCATAAAACTCCTCCAAAAGAATGCATACAGAGTTGTCTAGTATCAATGATACAAATTCTTCCATTTTCCCACTTCTAAGAAAAAGCAAAAAAGGTTGGACAAACAACATCAATAAAATTTGCCAATCTAGATGCCACATTGTTGTTTTCATTTATTTTAATGCTTTCATCACTATGCCCGTATCAAACTTATAAACAACTCAGAACTCTTCCCATAAGTTACTAATTGATTCACACCTTCTCACTCAATATTTTCTTTAACAATCAAGATTTCATCAAAGGTGGGCCCAGAATAAGGACAAAATTATTGACTAGAAACAAAATAAACCATGGTGCTTCTGCAAATAAGGATTGCAAGTTTTGAAACACCAATAATATCCTGCCCCATCATGCGTCAAGTAATCTCATAAACCAGTTCTACTATTTTCACAAAATTTCCATTGATTAGACTTGCAATTTGACGGTATAAAGGAAGATCGCAAGCTAGCTCTAACTATGTTATCTCCCATCATGCTCCGCATTCTCTAACCTATTTCCATAGCTTGTGTACAGGAAATGCAACATTAATTGACAAATGGAATGGTAAAGGATGTTGCATTCAAGTTTCCTTATTCCTACTAGCCAGAGTGTAAAGTATGAAACAACCAGAAAAAGGAACAGATATATAAACACTATTCCACTCTCTGCAACATTATGCATTTCAAGGACATGAATCCAGCTATCTAGTCATTTTGAACAATTAATTAGGTGAAGGAAATCGAAAAATTATCAAGCGGAAGAATAATGCAAAATTAAGGTACCAATATATCTCCAATTACGTAAAAATTAAACAACTGGCAACACTATTTCTGTCAATATTTAAACCGAGGAACCGAAGTAAAATGGCACACCTTCTTCAAAAGAGAGTTCAAGTCTTGAGGATGCGATCTGGCAATCTCTCCAATTTGTCTCGCAGCAGTAAACCTCGTGGCTTGCGTCGAACCAGCTGAAAATAATTTATTGAAGACAAGAACACAATAGCATTACTTCCGACTGCAAACATTGCATCGAATTTTCGTAACTTTCGCAATTTATATTCAAATCTATTCAGATCGATTACAGCCACACAGCTCAAAGTTTAAAAAAAAAAAAGAAAGAAAGAAAGGAATAGAAAGCGTACTGTCCAATAGAGTGAGCAGACGACTGAGACGCGAAGATTGCTGCTGAGCCATTCGAAAATAAACCCAACCGAAATGCTCAGCACAGAAGCGTCAACGTCAACCATCCAAATTCACCCAAACGACTATGAAACATAGAAGTCCAACGAACCAATGCTTGGATTTAGTTGAGGAGAATGAAGTAAAGAGATGGGAGATTGTTTGTTCTAGGTTTTGAATTTGATGAGGACAAACTCAGGGACAGAAACTAAGCATTTACTGATTTACATACGTGAAAAAGAGAGATAAAGAGATAAAGAGGGGGAGGTTAGGGTTGGGGTTGGGGTTCGCACGAAGTTGAAACGGCCGCGTTGTGAATTGTGACGGTTAGGGACAGAGAAGGAGGAGGACGACGACGACGACGACGACGAGGAGTTTCGTACTTTCGTTTCTTACTTTGCCTCGATAACATCTTTCGTGTAATTTTATAATCTTTATTTTTAAGTGTAACTTTTTATGAAAAAGAATAATATTAAATTACTAATCCTTTTTAAAACATTTTTTTTAATCAATAGATATGAAAAGAGATTATGGGTTAAAAAAAAAAAAAGAGCTTCCTAACGTATTATTATTAGATGAATATTATTTCTATATATGAATTTTTGGTCCATACAATACTACCCTACTATCATAGGAGAAATGGGAGTCATTCTCACTTTTTTTCTTTTTTTCTTTTTTAGTTATAAAATATAATTAGTTAAATATAATTTATAATTTATTGATTATACTTTTCTTTTCTAGCAATTAAATATAATTAATTAAAACATATTAAAATTATTGAAAAATTTTAAATAAATTTTTATTTTTTAATATTTTTAACAAACTAACTATATTTATTATTATTTTTTAGCATATTTATTCTTATTCCTATTATTATTACCTCGTGTTAACCAAACACCCTCTTAATGTTAAATTTTACAAACCCAGCTTTGACAAAGTTAGAACCTTGTTTGATATATAAGATATTAGTTTTAAGATGAGCCATCTTATTCCGAACTAATTTTAATAACATAAGAAATTCATAAATTTTCTTTCGTTTAGCTTTGAATTTCGGCAAAATTTAGCATTTGTATATAATTCATTTTTTAAATAATAAAGCACAATTATTTCAAATAATAAATAAATAAATAATTTTTAAAGTAATTATATAATTAAATTAAAATTATACTTTAAAATTTTATTGATCAAATCAGAATATGTATTACATCATTTTTAGTTATTTAACCTAAATATTTTTACTTAATTTAAATATTTTCTTTTCTTGTAATAACTTGTTTGATTTATTTTATATACTTATCTTATTTCTTATTTATTATTTTTATTATCATTTTCTTTTATGCATGTGTGTGTGTATATATATATATTTGAAAACAACCTTTTTATTAGTTAGAAGTAAAAATGTGTACTACTAGATCTAACCTAGATGGAAATGATGGTGATAGAGGTAAGGTTCAATGCAAAATTCTTGAATTTAAGACCTTCTCTTACTAAATTTTAATAAAAAAATATGAATCTTAACATTTGGCAGGAGCAATTTTATTTTAAAATATCTATTTTTATTACCATTTTACATTTTAAAAATAAGTTTTCGTATGTACCGGCTAAAAATTCATTTTAACTAAATTAAGATTAATGTTTGCTTTTTAAATAAATTCTTTTAAAATTTTAAAAAATGACAACTCTTTCTGTGCCTGCTTCTTGATTAAACTGTTATGTAATAAAATAATTTATAATTAACAGACTTCTTATAACCGTGAGCTTAAGGGTTCCTTCCTTTTAATTACCAAAAAAAAGGGTTCCTTCCTTTCCTTGCTTAGGAAAGGAGTAAGTCGGAATTAAGAGTGAGATTTTGCCTTCATATGCATATTTATTTAGGTAAAATCATATTTAAATCATATAAGATAATTTTGTTTTAAAAATAATATCATGTCGTTTATTTTTATCAACAGAGTTAATTAATATTTAATGCATAATAAAATTATTTTATAAAAATGCATAAATTCATAATTAGGAAATTGTAATTATTAAAATAAAATAAAGAAAGAGAGAGAAAAGGCGGCAAAGTTGTCTGTTGCTGCGTAAGCCTTTATTTGGTTAGGCTTATACTAGTAAAGTTTTTGTTAGTATAATTTTTTTTATAAATCTTTTATGAGAAGAACTTTTTTAGGAAGTCAGTTGACTATTTGACAGTCATTTAAAAAATAGTTTTTTTGAAAGATTTTCATACAGTAGACTGTTTGACGACATAATAATAAACGTATTTTTTATTTTAACTATATTTTATTTTGTCATAAAAATTATTTATGCATATAAATATTATTTAAAGTACATTAAATAATATGCAAAGCACAATAAATTAATTATTATATAATTTTAAACCATATAAAACATAAATGAAAATATCTCTAACCAAATCTTTTATATAGATTATACACAAGTAAAACTAATATCAAAAATAAATATTAAAATATATATAAAACCAAATAATATTATATAAATCCCAAAATAAATATGAAGATGAGTTTGTAGGTATTGTGAGAATTATGTGTAAAACATAGGGGTCAAAGGGACTAAAAAATAGGCTCATTAATTGATATAAAAAATCTACCTGAAAAAACCATTTGAGATGATTTTTTGAGAAGCTTCAAATTTGAGTTTCTTAAAAAGCTGTATTTTAGCAGCCAAAAAAGCCATATCTATTAAATAAGTGTTTTTTATTTTACAATTAAATACTCATTTTTTGTTAAAAAAAGTTTTTGTGATAGAAAAAAGAACCTCTGTTTGGTTGGACTTATACCAGTAAAATATTTGTAAGTAGAGCTTTTTTCTGTAAATCTTTTATAAAAATAACTTTTCTAAGAAGCTAGTTGAGTGTTTAGCTATCATTTAAAAAAGAACTTTTCTGAAAGAGCTTTATATCGTAGACTGTTCGGCAACATAAAGGTTGTGTTTGGTTAACAGCTTTTCAACTATTTTTTTACTGTTTGACTTAAATTAGTTGTTTCACCCATATCAATAAGCTCTTTATTTGTTTGGTTAGGAGCTGATTGGGTTAGCTGATTCAACCCAACCAATTATTTTTTTCACCATCTCCTTTACTGGAGCGTTTGAAGATAGCTAATTGAATTATGTCGATATTGCCCCTCTTTACTCTCTATTCTATGCTCTCGATCTTTTCCATCTTCTTCTTTGTGTTTGGCATACAAATTTTGAAGCTTGTGATCAAAGCTTTTATTGATAATCCTAATGTTTACATCTCGCTCTATCTTCCTCACACTCACCAAACATCCATACTCAGCTTCTAATTTTATGATCTTTTGCGATTTAAGAATCTTATGTAAATAGGGCAAGAGAACTACACTCCTCATAAGAGAGCCAGCAACGGCGGCAGGGGAGCAGGCTTACCCACGACCACCGCCAACAACAGAGCACCCCAGACAACGATGATCCCACATGGCCGACAGATCCACAAGACATTCAACAACATCAAAATCACAATCCTTTACGGCTTTGTTACCATCCTCGTCCTACGTGGCACCATCAGCATTGGCAACCTCTCTAGCTCTGACATTGACGTCGGCAACCCGAACCTTATTGAAGAGACCAATCGCATCCTCATCGAGATCCGCTCCGATAAGGACCCCACCGATCCTGACGATGTGGATATCAACCCCAATTCAACTTACACTTTGGGACCTAAAATCGCCAACTGGGATCGCGAGCACAATGTCTGGCTTCGACAAAACCCTGAGTTCCCTAGTCACTTCGCTAATGGCAAACCTCGAATGTTGCTTCTTTCCGGGTCACCTCCCAACCCATGTGATAACCCTATTGGAGATCACTATTTGCTGAAGGATGTGAAGAACAAGATAGACTATTGCAGGATTCATGGGATTGAGATTCTTTATAATATGGCTCATTTGGATAAGGAGTTAGTTGGGTATTAGGCAAAATTGCCTATGATTAGGAGATTGATGTTGTCACACCCTGAAGTCGAGTGGATATGGTGGATGGATTGCGATGCCATGTTTACTGATATGGTCTTTGAGAACCCATTGTCTAAATATAGTAAGCATAATTTGGTGATTCATGGGTATCATGATTTGTTGGTCGATCAGAAATCGTGATTCATGGGTATCATGATTTGTTGTTCGATTAGAAATCGTGGATTGCTTTGAATACTGGGAGCTTCTTGTTTAGGAATTGACAGTGGAGTTTGGATTTGCTTGATGCCTGGGGTTCGATGGGTCCTAAAGGGTCAATAAGGGAGGAGGCCGAGAAGATTTTAACAACAAATCTGAAGGGAGGCCGGAGTGTGAGGCGGGTGATCAACCTGCTTTGATTTACTTGTTACTTTCACAGAAGGATCAGTGGATGGATAAGGCTTATATTGAGAATCAATATTATTTGCATGGGTATTGGGAGGGTTTGGTGGATCGGTATGAGGAGATGATTGAGAAGCATCATCCTGGTTTAGGTGACGAAAGGTGACCTTTTGTGACTCATTTTGTGGGTTGCAAGCCTTGTGGGAGCTGTGGAGATTATCCTTTTGAAAGGTGCTTGAAGAGCATGAAGAGGGCTTTTAATTTCGCTGATAACCAGGTGCTTAAACTTTATGGTTTTAGCCTAGAGGATTGTTTAGGCCTAGGATTAAGAGGATAAAAAATGAGACTTTAATGCCTCTAATTTGTGTGGATCAATTTGATATTAGCCACTTTGTTCTTCCCAGGGAGCTAGTGGATCCAAGGGCAAAGAGACTAAGAGAGTGAGTTGAAATATGTCATAATTTGTAGGGAATGTAATTCATCAGTCAGAGGTAGAAAATTTGATAATACCATTTTCTAGTCATGTTCGTTCTACTTCTTAGAACAAAGGGTTAGAATTCTTTTTATCAGCTTCAACTCCTCATGTTGTATTTTGAACCAACCAAAGGAACTTATAGTCATTCTCAATTGTGATTTTCTTTTGTGTTTTGCCTTTTATCTAAGCCTCAAAGCTTCTCATGTTACATACTGCATTAGTAGGAAAATGTACAATGCTTAAGTGCTCATTTCAGATCATTATATTTCAGATCGTTGGTTCTTCTCAATTATTATTATTATTATTATTATTATTATTATTATTATTATTATTATTATTATTATTATTATTATTATTATTATT
>JANZLX010000002.1:10939234-10957062 GCA_025531955.1 Erythroxylum orinocense | reverse complement strand
CAACTACATTAAAAAGGACATGTTAAACAATAATATATATATAAGTTCAGCTTGAGGATGAGTTCAAATAATTTTTCTCATGATAAATGATGAAGAGAAGCTATCTTAGGCTAAAATAACCTTAAGCTGCTAATGGACAACTACTAAATCAAATTCTACCAAGATCTAGATAGCTAATAAGAAAGAACTTAATACTGAAAAACATGATGAAATAGTTAATAAGGTCTTAGTTGCCCACCAGAAGGAATTAAGTATGATTTTGGATACTCAAAGTTCCCTACTAAATAGGGCAAATGAAATGTCTACACAAAAATATGATACTTACATTACGTTGGAAGTGCAGAAAGTTTAGTTAATACATATTGCTTCTATTAAAGTAAATCCTAAAAGACCTTTGATGACCTCTCTTATAATTCAAGCTTTTATTTTTACCTCACATCCTCATGCTTTCATTAAAAATTCCTTACCTATTGAAACCTTACCACAAGCCACTTATATAGCATCTTTTTCAAAGCATAAAGTTGGGAGGATGCCTAAGAAAGAAGCCTTAGTTAGTCCCTCTTCTTATAGTTATATCCATCTTGACCTAGAACATGAGAAGGATGAATTGTCGCTCTAAGCAATAGGTCATTAGAAACTACATTCTCTTCAAGTAGCCTTTTAATGGGTCTACTTAAGACTAAAATAAAAGTTAATAGATTAAGAGAAACTTATTAGGTCTTTGACAATAATTGGAACTTGCTTACTAATTGTAATTCTTACTTTAATGACATCATTATTATTGCTTTTAATCATATTTTATTAGAAAATGTTTCTACTTAAAACGTAAATCATATTCTTCAAATTGAATTTACCTCCCTTTATTCTTTAGTTAAAATGGTAGCCCTATTTGTTTATACACCTAATAATGCATCATTAAGGAAACTACTTCGATATGATATTTCCAAAATAAGTTTAAATAACTTCATGCCACATTTCATCTCAAGGGATTTCAACTATAATATTTTTTGACATGAAATAAAGGGACCTATGATTCACAATGCTTCCTCTTATGAAGACTTTAGCAAATATATCAACCAATATGATCGTTTAGATCTTAAATACAGGATCATCGTTTCAAACGAAATAATAAGAAAAAGAGGCAATTGGTTTCCAAGAAGGAAGCTAGATTGAGCCACGAGTAACCCCTTGTAACTTCAAGTTTGTCCTAATGCTAGGGAAAACTTTAGTAAACCTTTATGCTTTGATCAATCACCAATAAAGGTTACTAGAAACAAGGTGATCACTAAAAGATAAGCTCCTTTTATATTCAACAATTATAAGTTAGATATTCTAACTTTTAAAAGTTTGTCTTGAAAGGTTTAGATATCCAAATGTAAGAATTGGGAATTTTAAATACATGAAAAAACTTTAAGCTATTAAATTGGAACTAAAAGAAAATTAAATATTATTGAAGTAATGAAAGCACTAGAGTTAGCTTAATTATGACAATCTCAAGTTAACCATATTGATAGACAAGTAGTCAAACAACTGCATGTAATTACTGTAAATGCTTAAGAGTCCAAGTAATTTCCCCAATGCTATCATAAATCTAACTTCCTTTATATGTCAATATATATCTGAGGAAAAAAATAACCCTCCTTTATAAGCTTTTCAATAGATTCAATATCAAAGAAGTAATGTTTAACCTTAATGCAAATAGGCTCTTATTCTTGATGACCTAAATGTTAAGTTCTTTTAGAAAATATGACATTTGATTAGAAATGCTATCTCTTTATACATTTTGGAAATTTTCTCTATTGGTTTAATGCTTATAGAGACCAATAAGACTTACTAAAACCTTGTTCATTGTCTTAATCAATAAAGACCCCACTAAGCTACTTACAGGAGCAAAGTGACTTGAAAAAGGATACCATTTTTCTCCACACATATTCACAATTTACCCTTACTCCCTTCATAGATAAGTGGTGGAAGTTTAGATTTCACCACAAGTGCAACATTCATAAACTTTTAAGCCTTTATTTTATAGATGATCTTATATATTTAAGCTAAGCTAATCTTAAATCTATTTAGTTATTTATAAATGGTCCAAAACAATTTCAGATATTGTCATGCCAAACAATCAATCAATGCAAAGTTGCTATTATGTATCAATAAGAAACCATAAAGCTGCTAATGTGATAAAGCAGGTAACAGACTTCAACATTGTATAACCTCCTATAAATTACCTAGTTATTCCAGTAACCACTTTAATAAGAACCTATGTCAATTGCTTACCTTTATTTGAGATGAATCAAAAGAGAATTGATAATCATAACAACTAAAATTTGTCCTTCACATAAAGATAACTAATTTATTCTATTTTGAATCGTATGCATATATATTAAAGCTCTTATCTAATGTTGCTCTTAAATCTAGTCAAAGCTAGCGAAATAATACTTAAGAACCTCTTATGGATAGGAAATAAAAATGAAACCCACAAAGCTAAAATCAAATAAAATGAGGTTTGCTTGGCAAATAGAGGTTTGGAATTCCAATCTATCAACTCAAAAAACAAAGCAATGTTAGCTGCAGGGATTTCAAATATTTTTAAGGATTATGAATCTCCATGGGTAACGAATTCATATGCATTTTTAAGAGGTAAATATTTCAGGATGATTAAACCTAACTCTTAAACCTCGTGGAATTTACAATAGATTCTAAAGTTGAGAGAGAGCTCAAGGATTTAGCTCAAAGTGATGGTAGGCAATAACAAAAGCACCTAATTATAATTTAGTAAATCCTAAAATTGGTTATGGCATGATAATTGACAAATTATTTCCCTAATTCCACTATCAATGATTGAATGATATGGATGAGACACAATTAAGGGAGATTCACCAACAAATCATGTTAAGAGATTTTATGAGTAATATTCATTTTGTAGAGTGTACAAAGATAGTCAAGATTCCAAACTATCTAATAAAGCATTTTTCATCCCTTAGCTAACAATAAAACACATAAACAGACAAAGAATGTAATCTTTATGCATTGAATATGATGAAAATTATATATTTATACAATTAAGAAAATGAGTTTCACACTTCCTTCTTCAATTATTAGTTTTCTACACGTATTTGATCTTTTTAGTTATTCCTATGCAACTTATATTGCAATGTATATTAGTGGCCAAAAATTAAGGAATGAACTACCAAATTTAAAATCAACAGTAAGGGAGACAGACACTACTTGTTTAGAGTATTCTTAGTTTGTGCCATTCATACCATATCAAAGAAAAGGAGCACTAAAATATTCAAGAAGAAAAATACAAATGCTTAGGCATTGTGTGACAATATGTTCAACTGAATTTGATTCAAGAAGAAAAATGCAAATGTTTAGGAATTCTGTGACAATAAGTTTAATTAAATTTGAAAAATCCAAATAATCAAGAAGATGAAAGTGAATCTTAATTCAACAATAGTTCTAACAAAAATCTCTAATATTTATTCTTATGATCTTTTGTTGTAGCTAATTTTCTTTCCCTTTGGTAGAACAATCAATCAGGCCTCTAATTATAATGATTGTTCTCTTGGGTTCTTAGTTTGTAAGTCAGACTTTGATTTATTACTGAGCTCTTACTTTTTATTAATATTATTTACCTTTTAAAAAGGGTGAATTATAAAAAATCTTAAACTTATCTCAATTTTGTAATATTAGCCTAAGGTTGAAAAAGTGGTGCTAAAATATTTAAATTTTTAATTTTTTGTGAAAATAGTCTAACATTAACCTTCCTCATAATAGTGTTGACGTGGCATTTTGTATAAGCCACATGTACAACAATTTTTAACTAATTAAGCTTTATGTAATTAAATCTTAAAATTTTCGTAACTTAACCAAATGTTTCGAACTTAACGCCATAGAAGAAATGAACCTATGGTTGATGTTGATGTTGGTACTTTAACATTAGTTGGTCTGAGGAAGGATAATGTTAAGATATGTGCTAAGCTATTTTATTGATTAATTTTGGGCATTATTTGTAATTGGAAAAAGTTGAACATCTTTGGGATTTTACTATGCTAAGTTATCTATCTTATGTAGGACTCTTATGTGAAGATTAAAATCCTAATGCAGATAGGATTTAATTGAAATCAAATCGCCATATCTTGAATAATATAAGATGTAGTCGTTTGGTGATTTTTGGTCTCTTATTTTGACAACCTATTTTGGGATAATGTTTATCTAAGGAAGCATAAAATTTTGGAGATTTGGTTTGATTATTTTTTGTTGTAGAGTGGATAGGATTTACACATATTATGGGCTGAAGTGTTGTCATTTTTGTTTTGAAAAATGATAGGTAACTTGTGACTCGATAGTTGTGATTTTGGGGTAATCTTGGATCATTTTTGTAGTTGATTTTGTGGCATACGATTCTGATTTGGTGTTACAACTTTCTGCCAAGGTTTCACAACCTTATTGCTGGGTTCATCGTGGATCATGTGATTTTTCTATAGTTGCACATTCTGTTGTTTTGAATAATCATTGAGGGTTGTATTGTGTTATTGATTGTGTTGATTTTGAGAGATGCATATTCTCCAACTTTGCACGACAATAGAGGGTTGTGTGTTGTGATTTTGGCAGCTTCATTTTCTTTTGTTTTTAATGACCATTGAGAGCAATTAAACATCTGGTTTTTCAGGGGTTTATGTGAATCTTTAGTGACTATTAGTTGTTTTCATGAAGTGTTAATTTGTGGTTGTTGGTTGTGATTTATGGGGTGCAAAAACTTTACAAGTTTTCATGATTATTGCAGCTATCACTTATGGTCGATGGTGTAATTGTTGTTGGGCTAATTGAGTGTTAATCGTGGGTGTTTTTGGTGGCTTTCAACAGTGGTGGTGGTGTGCATAAAATTCCAGCAACCAATGTGGATTTTGCAGCTCCAATATTTGTAACATTTCGATGAAGAAATGTTTATATTTGTTAGTGATTTTTCTGCTGGTGTGTGTGGGGTGTTCTGATGATAATGTCGAAAGATTACAACAACGTTCTTTAATTGATAAAGTAGTATATTGTTTTCTTTGTCAAGTGTTTTCTTTGTTTATGTTGGTTATTGTTTAATCACTTGAGTTGTTTATTTCATATCATTATCATTAAACATTGTGGAGGAAATCTTATGTTGAGGTTAGTATGAGACAGTCGTGCTATTAGGTGTGATTTGCTTTTACAGGTTGTTAGGACAAGGGATAACGTTAAGGGCTAAGTGAGTCGGCTTAGTAAAACCTTATATAAAACTATTTTCGTTAAGTGAAAGTGATTAAGCTTGGTGAGTGCCCAATAAATGTATGCAAGGTGTGCCAAACAACATTACCAATTCTTAGGTGTTGATTTGTTTATTTTATATTTAATTTTTTTGTTTTCATTTGTGCTAAAAACAACTGTGGCTGAACTAGAATTTTTGTGAAACTACATCCTTTTAGGATTTTCAGATAACGATATCATTTATAAAGATGAAATAGTTGTACCCAGGGTTAGTAAGGATGATTGTAATGGTTTGCAAAGTGACAAGGGGATGGATGTAGTTGCACTTCATCTTAATATCAAATTCACAGTCGGACTAGATATACGAAGCTGTAAGAACCTTATAGGCGATAACAAATACTGAATATAGAGGAGAGAGATGGGATCAAATTTGGCATCGAATTCAAGTCTTAGTATTGATTATGTAGTTCTCTATACAAACGATAGAGAATGCCGTTATAGGCAAGCTCAGGAGCAAGTTTACAAGTTCTTTCTTAAAAGTATATATTGCAAATGTGTTGAAGCTTTGGAAAAACAGAGGGAAGAAAAATGAGACTGATAAACTTGCAAAACGTAAACTAGTATTATTATTCCTTCTAAGTTGAATATGTATACAAGTTTTTATTATAAGTTACATCATAATGTTATTTTAAAAAGAAACTAATTGAAATAATTCTTATTTTTTATATACAACTCATCTAACTAACTCCTTCCTTCTTCCATTTCTTCTTTGCTTCTAGAAGTAGATTTCTATTTTTTTCCTCACACTCCCCCCAAGATGAGCATGATCAAGATGAATGTTGATCGTGTTCTTCTTGGCAATTGGAAATGTAGCACCCCACTCTCGTAAATCACGCACCCGACATCTTGAGTGATATTCAGGTCTGAGTCCCGCGAGAGTGGCATGCTAGCACATTCAATTAGTAAAATCTCATTATAATTTTTTTCATTATAAAACAATGCACACTTTTTGTGGAAATCAACACTTTCAAGTTAGACAATTTTATTTATAAACATTTTCAAACACAAAGTTACAATATTAGCATATGCAGAAATTAGTAATCAAAATCGAGCCCAATCTTTTCTTTCATAACATAAAAATCACATTTGTTAACACTACACTCCCATTCATTCTCATTTACAAACTTTTCCAATATGGAAAATTATTACATGTAGAAACATATTCAAATATGCATAATACAAAATTGCGGAATACATAAATAAGAAAGTATAAATGCAGATGCCAATTAATACTTGAATGCAGTGGCTATACTCTCGTTTGTCCAATGGGCTAACTCTTCTGAGCCTGAAAAATAGTTGCAAATTTTGGGTAAGTTTTGCGAACTTAATGAGTGGCCATCCTCGATGGCTCACCCAGTCATATAACACATAATTCACTTCATTTATCTAATAGACACATTGGGTCACATACACTAATTAATCAATCATTTTACATTTTACATTCAACACATTATAATTGTTCATATCATACATATGCAGTGCATATGAGACCCACTTTCTATTTGTTACTTTGTTGTAACTGAGTGCCTAAACTATCCCGTATTCATTGTGGATACCGTACTCATTAATAATTGTCTCGTATCCGTTGGGATATCGGGCTCATTAAACATTGAGCCTGAGACTTTGATGCGTATAACTGAGCTTAAAGCTCTTTTCATATTGGCTACTCTAGTCGCAACTGCCTTTATTTTTCATGCATTCATGTAATGAAACGCATCAATCACATTTGCATATTCTCGTTTAACCATATTCACATATCATCGGACTTTAGTCCGGCATTCAACATTAAAGTTAAGAATTAAATATTCATTCATATGCAAATGCACATTCGGAACACATTTATTATCGAACCATGGTTTGGCATTTAACAATCAAATTATGTACACTTATTTCAATCAAATTCACATACAAGGAACACTTCAATGTTCTCACACTTATCAAACTCCTCGGACATATCTTGTCCAAAACCAACACATTCAGACTGTATAATCATTCAATTCATAATATAAACAAAACAAAAAATAAAGTAAGACTATTTCGGTCTACTTACAGTATGCTCCAGATTAACATTAACTTCCATGATCTGGAAACGATGAATGTGAACGTTTAATCTGCACATCACAATCATGCAATACGCACGTTGCACACACATTAATAATTACATTATCACATAAACATTCGATTTTACACATATGCATGTGTGTAATGTACAATGCATGCTCAATGACAATCTCGGGTATATTATCCAATTTCATAATTCAGTCATTTCATTTCATAATTCAGTCATTCATCATTTATTTTCTAGCATTATTTGCTCTCATAATAACAATTTCTCATTCACTTTAACTTGATACCTATTACTCCTCTCCTTTGAATCACAACTTCAATCATATGAATATCTTTATTTCCATTATACACAAGTCTTTGATGCTTTAATACAAACAATTCATTAACTAATGTCATTCTAACATTATATAATCATACAATATTCAAACTCTCATTCTTTCCTATATCACCTCCAAAATTTCAAACCTTCGGGTCAATTTTCCATGATCATTTTGATCAGGTCCAAGAAGTAGTTTGATAAAATTTTATTATAAAAAAATGATCCCCATTGTCTTAATTTTTTTAATAACACCAAAATCATTCAATTTGGTTCCAAAATTCGAGAGTTATACCCCAAACATTTTCAGACTATTCTCATTCTGAAACAGTACTATATTCAACTTCCAACTTCCATCCAGAAATTGAACATTTTAGAGACTGAATTACAATTCATCTTATTCATATTATTTGTAGCCCTATGTCTATAGTTTATTTAAATAAAAAATAATCTCATTAGGATGTCTATAGAAGAAGTTATGGTCAAAAGAAACAAGATTATTTAGCTTGCACAATGCTTTCGGGTGTAGAAAGTCACAGCTAACAATTGAAGAACATTGTAGCATGAAAAGACAATTAAACATTCTCTAGCAATTAACTCATGGGGTGAGAGTGAAAATCCACGGGCCTGAGAGAGAGTCATAGGTGTGAGAATAATTCACGGGGGTGAGAGAATAAGACAAAAATTAGGTTGAAAGCACACTCACTCCACCTATCCCACTTTTTATATTTAATCTCTCTCAATTCATTTCAGATGGCTATGATTTTTGGTGAAGAGATAGAGCAATGTCTTACGAGTCCAATGGTCTAAGTCATGTAATTTGGAGGTCCAACGAGGAAGATATTGCAAAAACTTGTCGGATGTTTATCAGCTAACAACTTGTGCACAATGGCGACTTCCACCTTTAAAACCCCTGCACAATAGCGACTTTCATCCTTCAAATGCCAAATTTGCATACCCAACTTAAAATCTCCATTACTTTTGATCCAGAACTCTAAAAATTTCACACTTTATATCAATAGAAATCTAAAAGAAAGATCTACAACTTTCATGAAGACAATTTTGTCAAAATCTTCCTAGATCAATTCAATTTAATTAGGGAAGTTCCAGACCAATACCAACTTCTCTAACTTATCTTTTTCATTCTCTAAGCTTCTTCTTTCATTAAATCCAACACTTCCTTCCATTTATATTCTCCAATTTCGTTTTACCATTTTAACTACCATTCAGCTCATTCATAACACATTTACAGTACCACTAAATACATAAGTTTACTCAAAATTCTCAAAATCATCACAAACCCAAATATTAGATATTCATCTTCTTCATGTTCTGCATTTTACCATTTTCTGCCTTTCAACCTTTTTGCACATTCTCTGTTTTTCTTCTCAACTTTCATTTTAGACAATCTTCTCATCACTTATTATACTTATCATTCATAAACAAAAACCCAAAATCTAAGTTTTCACAAAAGTCATCCAAAGAACCAGAAAATTTCATCCACGTATAACTCCACTTTACTACACTGTTTCATTCTCAATTTTTTTTTGTACTTTTGACTTCTACATCTTCTTCATTTCTTCCTCAACTTTCATTTTACATCATTCATTATCCTTCCCAGATATCACCACATACTTATTCCATAACTCAAAAATTCATTTTGTTCTCATCCTTAAAAATACTTAAAACTCACGTATATAGTGAAAACAAAGCCTTCACTTCTATTTTCTTGAAATGATTTCTACACCTCATTATACATGTTTTCTAAGATCATTCAACTCCAAGAAAAAGCATTTCTACATTATTTGATCACAAATAACCATCAAATACTAAATAACATTATATCCAGATTTTTCATCTCATTAGCACAGTGTTCATGAAGATGGTTGTTAATTCCATGATCATGCAAAAGACAGTTAATTCATCGATTTTATCTCATAAATCAACAACTCTAAAGGATTTACACTTACTTGTTAAACTCCAAGATCTTCAACTATCACGAAGACCTAAACTTCAAGCAATTTACGTACATCATTATGAAAGTTGGCAAGTTTTGGTTTCGCTTAAGGAAGTGAAAGAAAACTGAAGTTGGGGATGGCAAGTGGATAGATAAAAACAAGGTTTCTCTTTGGTGATAATTCGATGAAAAACTCTATATTAGGGAAGATCTTAAGGAAGAAGCTTCGAGAAAGATGAAAAAAAGAATACAACACTTGGTCTTTCCAAGGTTAAGAAAAAAAGTTTTAAACATGGACACTTGTCCACTTCTTACACCCTTAGCTAATTTCCCAAAATAACTACTTCTCTTTGAACTAGCTCCCATAACCTTCATCCTTTCATTACAATTACCTCTAATATTTTCAATACCTACTTCTTACAATTTCTAAGTCATCCGAAATTTTCAAAATCATTTGTAAATTCTCCGATATCATTTTATTTCTATTTCTATTCTCCATACATTAATTTACTTGCCAAGTGGAATTTTTCCTATTATGATTATATCCCATATTTTCAAACATTATTCCCCAAAATTCACCAAAATTCAAAAATCAATATATGTATATATTTATATTTTCCACACCGATTTTCAATACAATCAATTCTCAATTCTCATATAATCACGTTTATAATCAATTATACCCAGCAATTGTTAATGGATGCATGTACAATCATTTTAATGTGTGCAAAAATTCAAATTCATGTGCGTGTATGCTAACAATATGTATGAGCATGAAATGCATTTTTCAAATCTCTCAGTGATCTCACATGTACCACACTTTTGGGTTCTGACTCTTAGTATGGGAATAAGATGTTACAGGAAATGTGAACTGAGATTATCTAAGTGCCTTTATGTGCATGTCTATAATTTGCAATTTAGTTAGCACATATTTGACTTTTACACTTCCTTCTTCAACCTTTTCCCTGATAAAGTGACAATCCATCTCAAAATGTTTTGTTCTCACATAATGCACAAGATTTTTACAGATTTGAATAGTGGATTTATTATCACAATACATCATGAATTTTCCTTCCTATTTCAATCTAAAGCTTCAAGTAGATTCTTTATCTAAAGCACTTTATAACAAGCAAGAGTCATAGCCCTATACGTATCCTTGGTTGAGCTTGAAGCCATTAATAATTATTTTTTAGCTTTTCAACTAACCATAGCTCCTCCAAAGCACAGAAACCAGATATGGATCTTCTAGTGTCTAGAAATTTTCCCCAATCACTGTCTGTGTAACATTCTAGCTGTGTATGTAACATCCCACCCCCGATGGGAAGGGTAGAATAGTAATTTGAAAAGAGCTAATAGATTGTTTTGAAATATACATGCATATTCTTACATGTGAATAGTGAAATTTGCACATAAAAATGATTGTACATGCATTCATGACATTTCCCGGTATATGTGCCTAAATGTGATTTTGTTGTGAAAAATGTGGTTTTTGTGCTTGAAATTTTATTTGGAGTGGATTGTTATGTGTTTTCTCTTTTTAGGAAAATTTAGAAATTTTTCTGGAAATTTTCGGGGAGGCATACAAGCTTAAGCTTGCTACCCTCTTACCATGATGATGTCGTGTATGGTGAGGATAAATTAGGAAGTTGTGATAAATTGGAAGATTGAGCAGAATTGAAGCTTGATTAGGTAAGATTATGTTTTAAGTTTTGGTTGTTCATTTAATTCATGAATTGTGATGTTTGTGCATCTAATTGCATGAGAATTGTGTTGGTTGAAATGGGTAGGGTGTGTTCTTGTTTGAGTAAGGATGAATGTAAATGAATGAGTGAATATGTTTTGGATTGATTTTGAAATGGTGTAAGTGTTTTGGATTGGTTTTGTGATGCTAGATGAATGGAAATTTAGGGAAGAAAATTATGTGTGTGTGTTACCATTTTATGGCTAAGTTCGTGATTTTATATTAATGTTTTATTATTGTGATGCCATGTGGAGTATAGTAGTGTTTGTTCGTAGTTCTTTCTTGTCGTAGGTTATATACCGGAATGCCCTGCGAACGTCCCGGTGTACCATACGGTAAGGGGACGCGACAGTGTATTTTATCTTAAAAGGTTTGATCATGATTTGTGATAGAACATTCACTAAATAATTAAGGTCAAGTTTTGTAAAGGTGAGCTATATCAGTTTTCCAACAAGTTTTCTATAGGTTAATGCACTAAATAATTAGAGTCAAGTTTTGTAAAGGTAAGGTATATCAGTTTTCCAACAAGATTTCTATAGGTTAATGCAACATCCAAAAAATCCTTTTCCATTTGTCGTAGTCTATGACTTAGTTCAGTAGGTATTCGACTCAGTTTTGCACCTAACAATCCACATTATTCCACAAGATCCAATGTATATTTCCTCTAGCACAACACTATTCCTTTTTCTGATCTTATAATTTTTACCCCAAGAAAGAATGTCTGTTACCTAAAATTTTTAAGTCTAAATTTAGTACCCATAAAATTAAGTACTCTATCAATTCCTTCCTATATTTTGCATCCAATTAGAATGTCATCTACATAAACCAGTAGTGATACCAAACCATCAAATGAAGAAGCTTTAGTGAATAAGGAGTAATCTAACATGAATCAAGAGAAACCAAACTCAAGTAAAGCTTTAGCAAACTTAGAGTTTCACTGTCTAGGGCCCTATTTAGGTCAATAAAGTGATTTTTTAAGCTTGCATACTAGATGATCAATTGCTCCATACTTCTTCCCCTTTACATCATAGCCTTGAGGTAATTCCATATATACATCTTCATGTAATTTTCCATTTAGGAATGCATTGTTGATGTCAAGTTGATATAATTTCCAACCAAGTTTTGTAACTAGTGTAAAGAACAATTTTACATTAGTTCGCTTAGCCACTAGATTGAAGGTTTCGTGATAGTCAAAACTAGCATTTTGACTGAACCCTTTTGCTACAAGTCTTGCTTTAAATCTTTGTATTACTCCATTTGAATTTATTTTGGTCTTATATACCCATTTTCACCTAACTATGTGTTGTCCAAATGGATGACATACTACTTCCCATGTATGATTCTCTTCCAAAACATGTAGCTCTTTAGTTATTGCTTTCCTTTACTGTTCCACTTGCACAACCTCATGATAATGAATGGATTCCTATAAAGTTGAAAGTGTATATATAAAACAATTATATTTCTTAAAGATGTTAGATGTTGTGGGAAAATAGAGATGGTTTGTTAAGTGGTTGATGAAGAATTTTTCTTAAGGTTATGTTGATATATATCAAGATATTTTGGAATTTTGGTTTGTCTTATTAATCATCTAACTGATTGTTGAAGGTTGGTCGGTTGATTGAATGATTGAATATGAGGTGACTAAGTTGGTACATTAAAAGTATCTTGTGAGGATGATGCAGGCAATGAAGTGATGAAATTAAGAAAACATCTTAATGCATTTTCAAGCTTATTAATAACACTGCTATCTAAATGTGATGTATTTAGTGAAATGTCATAGTAAGCAGTATTCGGAAAGAGATAAGAGTGGATATTGAATTTGTTGATGTAATATGAGTGATTGGAATCAAAAGGAAAGATATGTTTATGAAAAACAACATCTCTTGACATAAAGTGTCACGACCCGACACCACATCGGGCCGGTGACAACCGCCGCATACTCGGGTTAAGAACACTCGCAGTATCCTTAACCCGACTATGTAAGGCTAACTGGATATTCCTCTCTCTTTTAAAAAAAAATTTGGGCAACACAACGGTTGTATTTTAAAAGTCTCAAACATGCAAATGATTTCAAACACACTTCTATATTTATATCCAACCACAACTTCAGGACTCTCTAGTCCACTCAAGGCAATCTCAACAACAGTATCAACAGTTCATACATAAAATCTTTTACAAAACACAAAGCAATCAAAAGTTAGCTTACAAAATCATAAAGCGTATCTACGTAAACATAATTCATGAGCTACTTGACAATAAAAGTACAAAATATGAAACTACCCACATGTGGTAATACCTCGAAAATGTCAAAAGACCACATGATCCACTCAAGGCTTCAAACTCACTAAATTAACCTACATAGTTAGAAAGCAGAGGGGGATGAGTACACTAAGTACTCTGTGAGTAGGAAAAACATATATCACAAATAGAATTCGATTCATACCAAGACGATGTAGATAAACTATGAAGTAAATATAAAACAAATAGAAAACCATAGGCCCAGCCTATGACTCAATGTATATTGGTTAGGAACCATATAGGCCTAGCCTATTAACTCACTCATCCGGTAAACATAGGTTCCAGTTCTCGTACACAAAAGCATAAAAACATCATATGTATTAATCAAATCTCAATAGGAAAACCAATATCAGGATAAGACAAAACAATTATATGTAATACCATTAGTTGGCCAAACTAATGTGCACACCCACCGATTATCGGTGTTGACTCGATTTTCATCTGTGGTGAGTCAGGACGATAGTCGACAAGAGCGTCATGACCTTAGGTGATGACCTCGTCGGTGTCTAGACCCTAAGTGTGGAATCACCCGCAAGTCTCATAAAAAGGTGTCGATACGGCAACTCGACTTTCATGTACTAGCGTCAAGGGTACGGGGGTCGCTTAATCATAATCAGTTGTGCCCAACACACGATTGGCCAATTGTTTCCTCACCAATCACAAAAGTCATATACAATAAATAAGTACAAAATTCAAGTAAGGCATTATGCCTTTATTTGTTGATCCAACCGATAAAATGAAAACTTATCATGGCTCTAAGTCAAAAGAGAACAAAAACATGCATCATACATGACTCGATTATGCATATGTAAATTCCAAAACAATATTTCATGAAATAAAATTCATCTTTGTATTCTAAGTGTAAAGTTGCTCAAGAATGTAGTTTCATAAAATAAAACATTATTCTTTTCAATTTAAACTCATATTTTTTAAAAATAATAACATTTCTCAAAATATGTAATAAAAAATATCAGTTTCAAAAACTATGTTGAAACATTATTTTGTACAATAAATGTTATCTTTTGTACTCTAAATACATAGTTGTTCGAAACAATGATTTTTATTAAATACATAAACATATTAGCATCCATTTGAAATTCAATTCTATCATACGTTGCCTAGGTTCAAAATTCACATTCAAGTCATCATGCTTGTCTTAGGATGTTGTAATTCTATTTGAGAAATATGGTTCCCTAACTCACCTCAAATGAAGTTATACACTCTCTTAGCTTCGACAATCCTGGGTACGGGCTCCTTAATTCACTGCTCTTGAGCCTTTATACAGAAAAAGGATATACAATGAAATTACTACCTTAACATAAATTTCCTATTTATACACCATCATATAGGTGTATAAAATGCAATATCACTCCCTATAAGTTATATAATTTGAACATTAAACTTCTTACAGGTTTACTTCCTTACTAGTAACATTAACTTTTCTTTTGCATTTTCTAAGGCATTTTAATGCCTTTAATCCTATAATTACTCATTTTCAAACATAATTAAGCTCATTTTTATCCAAACATATTAGGCTTTACTTGTCAATCTAACCAACAATTCAAGTTCACTCTAAGTAAACATAAAAGTGTCTTCCAATGCATACGATTATAAAGCCTTAACCTAATGTGCATGATTTTCAAGTTACATTTCCAAGACTTTATCATAATAATTCTTGCTCCTATCATGTCATATAGTAACACTTCCAATCAATGAAACATTCCACCACTCCATTCCAACCAATTTCCTTCATTTAAGCTTCATTTGATCAATTGTACAACTCATTACATTAATCCACCTCTTCCCCATCATTTTGACCTAAACTTAACCAACACACATCTTCTTCATTCTTCATCATCAATTCACATTATACATACATAATTAACATCATAGAGTTCATTTAAACCATCAATTTCAAAAGATATTCAAAAATTCAAAAAGTTTCACCGAAAGGGAACAATTTCGGTTTTGACTTAAAGAACCCTCTCCATGATATATTTCATTAATCTAAACCAAGTTTCATGCACAATAAAGCATGGAGAATAACATATCTTAACACCAAACTCAAAATTCTAATGTAGAGAGAGATGAGACAAATTTACCTAAACTTTCCTTTGGGGATATCTTCCAATCCTTTGAGAATTTCTCAAATCTAATGATAGATTTGAGTTCCTTGACCTCAAATTATCTTAGAACACCATGAATGAGGTTGAAGAATCAAAAAGAAGGGTGAATTTTGATGATGGCCCAAACTTCCTCTTTTTCCTCTCTTCTCTTTCTTTCTCCTCTCCTTTTTTTTAATTCAAACTAAGTGTTTTAAGTCTTAAATGGGGGGTGCACGTCCATACACAAGAAAATTCTAGAGTTTCGACTCTTCTTTGACTAAAATATGGTGAATTTACCATTTTGCCCTTAGGTTGTATGAAGTTACCATTTTACCCTCCAAACTTTCCTAAATTTGCAATTAAGCCCAAAATTTGGGAATCACCAAAACTTTTAATTTTATTTTGGTCCTTGGACTTCTGAAAATTATAATTAAGCCCCTTGACTTTACAAAATTGCTAATTGGTCCTCCAAGAATTGAAAAATTACAATTAAGTCCTTTAACTTTTAACAATTTGCAAATAAGCCCTTATGTACTTCAAATTTTCCAATTAAGCTTTCTAAGCGTCCAATAACTCTATAAATCATGTCTAATCACCTCTAAGGCATTAAAACACATTTAATTCAACCACCATGGTCGTATTCATCCAATGGACTTGGTTCTACATACTTAAAAGCTTATATGTCGGAAATCTTCAAGATTTCGCGTACCGATGAACTCTAAGTTTATTTAAGGGCATATAACATCATAAATCATTTACATGTACACCAAAATGACTTAAATATATGTTTGAACTCATACACAACCATGTATATATCAATATATAGTAGCATCTCCAAGTACCGACCAATACAAAAGGGCTCAGAAATTCTAGCGTTACACTAAGCTTTAATTTTGTTTGCCTAACAAGCTAGAGGAGCAACAAATTGTTTCACTCCCTCTTAAAATCCTAAAAGAAAGGGCTACATGATTGGATTATACTCTTATTGGATTCTCTATAGACATGAGACTGTTTTATTTAGTTATGAAATCTTGGTCATTTATAAAATGGAAGCTCTTTGGTCTCTCTGAAATCATGGTTAATAAGGAGAACATCTTCTTTTTTAAGTTTGTTAGCTCCTCTCTTACTATAGGGGTGATGGAATATAGATCATGAACACAACAAACCACTTGTGCTATAAAATTGGCGCTTAGGTGTGAGCTTGGAGGACATTAAGTTCAACCGCATTCTTATTTGGATGTGTATATATAGGATCCCTATAGAGTATTGGATAATGAAAGGCTTAAGCTACATTGCTAGCTATGTTGGTAAGCTATTATGCCTTCATGAGGCCATAAATGGTGTTAAATAGATCAACTTTGCTAGAATTTGTGTTTTAGTGGAAGCTTTAAGAGATCTCCCAAAGGAAATTCCTATATTGAGATTGATTGACAATTATAAGTTAGTTAAGGATTTGGTTAAAGTCTTGTATGTAAGGAAACCTACCTCATAAGCTTCAAAGAAGGTTTAGAAGCCTATATATAAAATCTTTGAATCAAGTGACCTCCATGAACTTATGAGACAAACTGACTTTGTTCATATCAAAGTAAATCTTAATGCCCTTCCACTCTTCCTTCTACTCTCACTAATATTGTCATTGCATCATATCACCACTATAAGGAGATAGGTATTTCATCAAACCCTTTGAAGAAAACTAATGTAATGGAAGAACTTAGCTTTACTAATAATCAAGAGAAGAAAAATCCTTACGAAGGAGCTCCAAGAAAAGATTAATTCTAAGAAGGAAAACTTGGAGCCTTATGTGGCTAATGACTCATAAAATCTTGATAACCCACTATCTTTAAGTCAATATTAATTCAAAACTATTAGAAGAACTGTTGGACCCCGAACATTTCTTGAAACTTTGAAGTGTAAATTGACATTAAATGAGGAATTTGTGGTGAATCATTCATGTGCAAAGAAAAAAAAATAAGAATGTGAATTGTTATATGAGATTAAGATAGGTGAAATATGCTTTTGTTATTGATGTTTATGATTAATTATGGC